>MAIP01000015.1:0-275590 GCA_001736125.1 Pseudozyma tsukubaensis | reverse complement strand
ATTTCACAAACGCGTCGGTACTACACATGCGTCGGTACTACAGGAAATACGTTACCAGTAAGTTCCGTGTCTCACTTGGAGAGATTCAGCCGCGGTACTGAATGTCCATCGTCATTTTCACTCTGGACATGTCGCCACAGGTCCCGACTACAAGAAGCACCGTAAGTGCCCTCGCTCTACACAAGGGGGAGTGATAAGCTCGCTGACGCCAGCGCTTTCTATCTTTTTCTTTGCTCGTCACTGACTATGACAGTTGGACCTCACTCAAGGGCAGGAACAGGTATGCTACTCAATGAAAGCAGTACACGCTGTCTCGGCCACGTGCTGACCCTTCCGCTATGTATCTTTTGCTTTCTAGTTTCCTCCACCGCATGAAACCGCCGACTCCTCTGGTGTACTCGTTCGATGTTGGTCCATCTTCTGACACGAACGATAGAAAAATCGTGGCTGAGAAGCTCATCGAGGCCTTTGCCGAAAAGGAGCTTCAGCAACGGGAAAGCTGGGGAAGCACCTTGGCTCTTGGACGCTCAGGCGGACAGGGCTCCAGCAGAGCTTAGATTGTGTGACAACTTCAGTAGACACTTTGCGGGTACCAGGTCTAGGCTCCGCATTCAGCCTTCTGCCGAGCGCACGCATAATCTAGCGAATAGAGAAGTCAGGCACAAGCTTGTACTGCTTCTCACGCTTGTGTCTGTTTTCTTCACCTTTCTCCGTGAAAGGAGTTTTCAATGCCAAAATTTTTCGCCCAGGCTGACAGACCGAATGCCAAGTGCCAGCAAGTCCACGTAGCCCATGCTGCCAGCAACCACGTCAGAGATAGAAAGTCAAAGAGTCGAGCACTGCGTCCATTGCGACAAGTAGGAAAGCGAGAATCACTCGCGGTCCGAAGCCGACGCTAGCTACAGCGCGTAGCTACGAGATTACTGTCGGACCGAAGGCCGTCACAAGGGAAGAACTCCCACATTACATCGGTCTCGATGCGAACTTCGATTGACGGATCTCATACATACATGCAGTACGCTATATCTTCCACTACTTTGCTCATGTAAGCTAGAGTCCACTGTGCCATCTCAGTGCCTCTTACCCCCCGCTCAGTCTAACCTTCTCGCTGCAACACGCATTGAGTCTACCAATAAGGTACTTAGCACAGTTTCAGGGCATGTGCTCTATCAGATCGACTCTTCAGCTCCTCTGACCCCGTTCCTAGGACTCATACGATCTCAGTCAGCAAGTGGATCTCCATCATGAAAGCTCTTCTTCTCATGTACTTCGCTGTCGTCCTTCCAGTCTGCGTGTCAGCTGGAGGCAGAAGCGTCCCTCTTCCACTCTCCGTGATGCCGGAAGCTGTTGCGGCTGGTGGAGAAGGCCCTCGCTACCTTTGGAAAGGCATTCAGGAAGGCTTTTTGTACAAAGAGGTTCCAGCTGAGTATTTCCCCATCGACAAAGCTTGGAGACGCTTCCTGCACAGCGAGGCAGCGCCCATCATCAAATTCTACTACGAGTATGTGCCGACTTTCTTGTAAAGACATTTAACGGCACTTTCAGACAAAGTGACTGGTCATGCTGAGCTTTCTAGACGCTCTTTCTCGTTTCTTTTCGACTTTTCTTACAGACAAAAGTTCTCGGCTCGCGGCGAGTGAGTATATGGCCCCCATTCAACCACCTTCAGGTTTGGTGAGGCGTGCTTGCTCTTGATGCAACTGATTCCTAACGTCCACACTTTCCTGCCCTCACGTTGTCCAATCTCACGGCTCTGGAAAATAGAGCTTCTGCTGTGCTTTCCGGAAAAAATAAGTGGGTCCACTTCAACTTCTTACTGAAGGCCATTTCGTCCACGCGAAGATAAGACCTCTGATGCTCAACTTCTCACCGCTTTTGTCTGTAGGTTCCTCAAGCTGACCGAACGCAACAATAGACGCTTTTACAAGATAGGCCTATTCAGCCGACAAAGGACAGAACTGAGCGAGCTATTGGTCAGAACGTTTGCCGAAAAACCTTTAAACGAAAGACATGTCATGGCGTTGCAACAGAGAGAGATTGATGCGATCCGTGGTTTGGGCAGATCCACGGGGCAAACATCCGTCTATCAGCAAGGGGTGACGCTTCATCATGCAGTCACAGCCCCCAGGGACAAGCTTGGACGGTGGCTTTCCATTGGAGACCAGCATAGCCGGGATGACTTGTCACAAGGATCTAGCAAGCTTCGCAAGGGCTTGGACGCCGCTTCCAGCTCTCGGCGCGAAGTCCGAACACTTGATCTTTTGGACACTTTGCCTCAAGGGCCGGTCCGGATGCGTGAAGGGTCAGGTGACGGCTGATTCTTTCTGTGCATGTGATCATGCCATAGCGTGTGTAATCGTCGTAACAAGGACTGATCTTGCCTGGCGGCTCTCACCCACAGTAAAATCTTTTATGCCTCTTTTCGTTTTCTTTTTCCGATTTCCTGGGCCCCGTAAATGAATCGCCCCCCTTTGATTTTTTTTTCGGTTTTCTTTTGGTGTTTGAGTTCGTCTTTTTTGATCCTTTTGAATAATTTGCGAATATCGTTTGACGTTGTCTTTTGCAAGATGCTCACCTGGCGTTTACCCTCGTCCTATGCATGATATCCACAATGCACTGAGCTGCTTTAGACTGAGATTAATTCAGTCGGTAAGGGGCTGATACTGGAGCTTCGAGATCGAAGCCGTTGGACTTAATCCCCGAGAGGCGTGCGAAAGATGACGGTAGTTCATAAACTCGGCACTCAGGGGAAGTTTGCAATTGCCGAGATTTGATACTGTCGGATCGAACGTGACCCTTTCCGCAGCTCGATGCAGACCGCTGAAGCTACTCGCTCCTAGGAGTCGACAGAGCTTACAGCTTGCAAACGTTCAAGAACATGGCTTTCTGGTTGAACACCATCCGGTCTCTTCCAAGCAAGTCGGGTACGCAGTACTCAAGATGAAGCTGTACAGTCTTGCATCGTTGGTGATTGCCTTCTTCTTCCCACTCCCTGTGTATGGTGCAGGCAGCACTCGTGCAGTTGACACACCGCAGTATATCCGAGAAAGTGAAGCCGGCATCGCTTACCTCCTCAACCAGCTACATAGGGGATATACGAGAAACAGATTGCCCGAAGAGTACAGAAGCGTCGAGGTTGACTGGCAACACTTTCTCAGGAGCAGGGGTGTACTCATGATCAACAAATTCTTTGTGTATGTCTTTTGTGCACGCCTATGTGCATCCCCCTTAAATCCTGCTTGAGCGCTCACCGATGCTGATCCCTTGTCAAAGTTCTGACGACTTCAAATGGTTGGCAATGGCCTCTTTACAGAGACTTTGGCACTGCTGGGTAAGTCTTAGGTAGTGCGGTGCCCAAAGTAGCGGGTTGTAGGACTTGGACGTCGCCAAAAGCTCACCTCAGGCTCATACCTTCACTTGTATGGGATGCATCTTCCATATTCTATCTGTCCTCGCACGACAATTGGTTAAACTCAAATTGGCAGGGTGGAGAGCGACTACAGAGCCTTCCACAGGTAAGTCGTAGGTGGCTCTGCAGACTGGCCGCTGCTTCGACTACTCTATGCTTACCGTGTTGCCTTTCGTTCCCTTGTCCCGAAGCATGATGGATCTTGCCACGGGAAGGCGCCAACCATACGTTCAACACACTGGCAAGCCAAAGGACCTTCTAATGCGAGTCGGTAAAAGGCTCATCAATGACTTCGCCAAGAAGCAACGGCAGGCCAACATGGCTCGTTTCAAAGCAAACGAGGTCAGACGCATGGCTGGACCTGGTAGGAAGGCTGCAGAGGTTCCCGAGGTCAAAGACGCGGCTGCCCAAGAAGGTCTCGAGGTCGGTAGGGACGACGATAAGAAGGCGTGGGGCAGAACCCTCAGCTTGAGGATTAACGGAGATAGCGACCAGCCATAATTTTCTTCGATACGTTGCGCGCATTTGTGTATGGCCCGGACTTCCACAGAATGCAAGGGTCTTGCTGCGATGCGACATACGTAGCAAATGCGAGCATCACCACTTTTCCTCGAGCATGAAATGTTTCGGGATGAAGCTCGAGTTTGAGTGCTTGAGGTGTTGCAGCATCGACCTCGGTTCCACCAGCTGGCGTGGCACCTGCAAGCAACATATGAAGGCACTCAAGAGCCATGCTGGGCATGCTTTAATTGGCGGGCACACTCTTTGAGTCAGCGAATGAAGTGAGGGGCTGCCAGCTCGCTCAACAAGACGTTCGAGTTAGGCGTGCAAATCGTCAGTCGTCTGACCCTTCCACTCTTCCCTCGATATCTTTGGACGACATCGCTTCCGACTCAACAGCTTTCGTGGCAACTTGTCAGTCCAACCAACCTTGGGGAAGCGATAAGATGAAGTTCATTCCTCTCGCCGTTCTCGTCCTCTACCTCAACTTGACGTGCTTCATGGTCAACGCTGTTCCTCCGATAGATTTCGCTCCTATTTGGGGTGAAAGAATCTACGAGTATCTTCAAAGAGGGGTTCGAGAGGGCTACCTACTCAAGCAACTGCCTCCTGAATTCCTGAGTATGCAAGAAGCGTGGACATACTTCCTCGAGCACAGGACTGATGACGCAGTCAAGAGGCTTGCAAAATGAGTTGATGTCATTTTCAGCCTGAACGACACATCGTCTCTGTACAGTACAATGGGTGCGCGTAAGACTGTACTGGGGCGTCGCACAGTGTCAGGAAGCTAGTAGGGAGGGTGGTGTTATGCAGCCTCGCCAGTCTCTGTGCTGACACCCTTACATGTTTTCCTCGCATTTTTCGCTGCCGCTTTCGCAGCAGATGGCTCAACGAAGAGTAAGTAGTCGGAGCCCAGAACGGATGCTCGAAGCCGCCATCGAAGGGGATCAAAGGAAGATTCACTGACTAGATTTCCGATATCCTATTCAGCTTCGTGAACACTATCAAAGACGGGAAGCAGCCATACGTGGAGCTTTACAGGTACCCTCATCATAGAGCTTCTCCCCAACAGAGCTTTTCCCATCGGCTCACGCTCGAGTTTCAAGGCTTCGTAGAGAATGGAGATTATGCATGGGAACGACAGAGGATTCGACTCGAAAATCTTCTTCAAAATGACAAGGTCCCCGAAGCCCGTAAAGCTTTCCTTGTCAAGCATGCTGCCGAACGAAGGGCTCAGGCTGCCGCAGACTCGAAGAGGTATCATTTCCCTGCACCGGCTGTAGCCAGCGGATCTCAAATGCCTGGAGGGATTGTTGACCAAAATGTCGCGCTTCCTGCACAAAACTTTCAACCCATGCCCACGTCCAGAAACGCTCGAGCTAGGATCGATACGAGTGAATTTGAGAATGCCGAAGCTGACCAAATAGCCGCCGAGAGGCAGTCATGGGGCTCAGATCTGCATCTCTGACGCTGAAGGTTCCGGTATGAACCGTACGTTGTCGATGAAAGACGTGGGGGCAGCTTCGAGCCTGTCTGAGACATCTAGACGGCAGCGATGGTCGCTGAAGCGCGGTTCCTGAACCGCTTCACCGATACTCGAAGATAAAGTTTGTCAAGTAATTGCGCATCGACACACAAAGTGTTCACCTGCTTCTTTCAACACTGGCTGACAAGATATCCCAACAGCATGCAGCAATTGCGCAGACTGGTGTGAGCTCAAAACATTCGAAAACCAGTTCTGCATGGAACAGAGTGAGCGCGGTCAACCAGTCGCCATCGCTCTTGCTTTCTGCGTCGATAGATTGTCCGGTCAGAAATACTGAACACCTTTGGACATCGTCGAAGCCCACATGCTTGAGGAGTATTCCGAGGCTGGACCGAGGCCTTTAATGCGGCGGCCGCGGTATCCAGTTGTGTCAACTGCAAAGCCAGATCATCTGGACAGCGAGCTACAGCACCCATGCAGCGGGAAGTGGGGGGGCCAACCGCTGTCCGACTAGTCTGTCGGAGCCCACTCGGAATTGATCATCAAGGTATGGGCGTGGGCTCAAATCTTTGTGGACTTCGAACGACAGTTACCGTGACTCATGTGGGCCACTAACCTCAGCTCGTACAGCTTCCTGGCCAAGAAAGAATTGTCATACGGCGAGACCACCGTCAGCACATAAGCGAGCTACATGCTACATGGGTCAACATGCTGCACGAACGGGCAGCGGCACATGTGAATCGCTTGTTGGGCTACCATAGCAACACGCACGGCTCTGGCCGGACAGCACAGTAAAACACGGCTCCGGTCGAATGCTTTCTTCTGCCATTCGCTGAGAGCATCTCGCTTTGGTCAAGCTCGTGGACAGTCCCGCAGCAAAGCATGTGCAAGGATTGCTTCTGTCACACCTAAGTTAATCTTAGACGCAATACGCCCGTACCAAGTTACTAGTCTCCTTGATAGCCAGAAAGCATAAAAGACCCAACCACTTCCACGAAACAACAATTTGTCCATCGTGCACTTCACCTCAACACTATTCCTTTGCCTTCCGAAACTCTCCCAGTCATCCACTTCACAGTACCTCTTCTCCACAGACTCGAAGAACAATGAGGTTGCTCAACTCTAGTCTTTTGACTTTGGTGGCACTCGCCTTTATTGGAATGGCCGCAGGGGCTCCTGCGCCTACTTCTCAATTGGATATGATCGAGGCCGAAAACGCGATCCATTACCTCAAAACCCAAATTGGAGCGGGCAACTTTCACAGCGCTCTGCCTACTTTCCACCCGCAGATTGACGCTGCTTGGAGAGAGTTCATCCAAAAGGATGGAAGAAATATCATTGAGCAAGCTTTGTAAGTGTCGATCGATATCTGTTTGCTTGCGCTGCAAGTTTATGAAAAGCCGCTAACCCCCTCATTCAACCTTGTACATACAGCAAAAATTATTTGCCGTAAGTTCAAAAAGTACTGGCCACATTTGCTTTCGCTTCGCCGCTTGTACTGACGCCAATTGCTTTCCCACGAGCACATGCGCTTATGTTTATCTGCCAGTTCCTACGCTGGCACCCTTGGTAAAGGACAGTGAGTATGCTCTCGGTAACAAGATTTTCTTCAGCTTGTGTGACTGCGTCCCCAAACAGATTAGGAAACCGAAAGGTGAAGGACCATCCGTCACGAAAGCAGCGACTGACAACTAAACCCTTGCATTGTTGAGTACGTTTCTGTCTTGAACAGTCTTCTAAGAGTAGTCGATCAAAAGATTCCAATCTTCAACTTTAGCGACCGCAAATATGCCGAAGCTGTCGCCCAAGACATCGTGAGCAAGTTCGCTGATCGAATGTGGGGACACACCATCGGTCTGTGAAGGTCGTTGTCTTCAAGCCGAAAGTCAGGTCCGGCTCCAGGCTCTGGTCTTCGGTCTTCTCAGACATATGTCCAACAATTCTCTCTTGGCATTGATTCGACATATTGTAGGCTGTCAAGTGCGATGTGCTTTCTACGGACATCGACTTCATCACTACATCTGTCAATCCGAAATCGTCACTCCTTCCCCCATACAATCTGTCGGTGCCTGTCCTAGTGTGTTTGAAGTCAGCTGCGTGTCTCCGGTGCCTCACGCCTAGAATTTCCCCTGAGACCACTGATTATGCTTCAGTTGTACAGTCAGACGAACGAGGAAGTTTGACTGAGAAGAACGGCGCAGATCGAGCGAACTTTTTGGGGCGATCTTGAACGAACCACAGAGTGACAGCGCCTCATTGGCTGCACTATTGTCCAGCAGGCGGAGCTCGACCAAAAGAGCTGATCCCCACGTCGACAGCATCAGTAGCAATTTGGACACCTCTCGATCCTTCGTAGCATGCAACAGAAACGTGAGTTGTTGTATATGTGGAGGAGAAATGGTTTTTTTCCGAAAAGATTGAAATAATATGCAGGGTCCTGCAGGTGTAGTTTAAAATGATTGAAAATGGAAGACGCCGGCAGACCGCTCAAGTGCTGAGAGTCTTATTTTCAGCAGCTGTCAAACAACGCGGTTTGTGCTCGCAGACGAAACCCCGTGCCAACGACGAACCACATGACCACCCTCCCTTGAGGCGACGGTGTCGATTGGCCAGTCCGAGGCTTAAGCAAGCTTCACACCAATCGAAGCCAAGCCCAAGCTCGACAACCCTGGGTGAGATGAAGGCAGAGGCATCGGATTCGACCGCATCTTGTCTCCTAGTCGTGGGTATCGAGAGCCGGTATTAAACTCGTTGTCATGGAGCTATTCACATCGTGGGAAAATAGTCCAACTACGCAATAAAATGATTGACTGCCGTTGCTTTTTAGGAAGTTGATTGTCTGATGGATTCTCAGCAACAGACAATGCCTCTACCTATTACGACGTCAGCGACGTTGTCCACGATGAGTCTCCCTTGTGTTTTTCAAAATTTCGTGTTTCCACCACCAACACTTCTCACACACTATCTACAGAGCGGTCACAAAGATGAGGTCACGCATTCTGTCGTTGATGCTTCTTGAGCTGCTCGTTTCTCAGAGTGTGCGCGGGGCACCTACCATGAGAGAGGCACCTCCGATTATCAAACAGAGTGGGGAAGCCATCCAGTACCTCTGGAACTCAGTGCAGAGAGGAACTTTTCATAATCGAATTCTTGGACAAAGTGAGATCGAAACGGCTTGGAGGTCCTTCTTGAAGACTGAAGGTACTGTTCACGTCACCGGCCTTTTCAGGTAAGCACGAATCTACGATCAACAGTACAGGAGTATTTGCGCTAATGCTCATGGAACAACGTCTTCTCCAATTGCATTCGCCTCTTTTTCAGTCATGACACCCGGACTACAGCACTGTAAGTGTACCATTTGTGCCACAGATGGCGCAGGAAAGCCTTTTCGGACCATGCCTATGACGGTCCCGCGATGATTCTCACCTCTAAATGACCGACGCTCTCCTCATACAGAAATCCGCGTGGTCGAGCAGGCAAAGATCGGTAAGTTGCTGCTCAGCTGTTCTACGTATGGCAGCCTATCTCCAGCACTTGGCAGCCACGATGAAGAATCAGACATGGAAGGAAGAACATCGAACTGGGAAGAGACCTTCGCTTACGTCCTTCTTTCGCTTCTTCTGATTTTGAGATCAGCTTCTTCAAATTTGTCACCGGCGAGAAAGTTGGCATGTACAATTTCGGTCACGACAGGCCCAAGATCAAGAGGATAGCTGAAGCGCTAGTGGTGAAATTTGCCAAGCTCCAAGCTGATGTGCGCAACGAAGCCGCACTCTCGACACAGGCAAAGCTCAGAAGGTGGGACCGCACCTTGAGCCTCAAATCAGATGCTGGATCTAGCGAGCCTTGTTAGTCAAGCCTCGTTAGAGCTAGACGAAAGACAGACCTGCACCGAAAGTATAGAATTTGTGCCACACACTTCGACTTTCAGCATGCGATGGTGACTGATTGTTGTCGTTGTTCCCGTCCTGTCAATTATGAAACACAAACTATTGCTGTGGAGTCATTCCGCATTTTACGTGAACCTTCTGACGTATTCAGAGCCAGGTGATGAAAGATATGCTTCGTGTGAGCAAATATGTTTTGAAGTGCTAAAGACCTTGCCGGTGCGCAAGATGACCACGGAGCAATTCGACGCCGGGGTCTTGTGACGGCCTTCGAACTTAGAAATCCGAGGAAGTATAAAGGGAGCTCGGACTGCTTTGGCTCTATTGACGACTTCGACCTCAGGTCAGCAAATTTGTGGTAGGCTTTAGCATGATGCAGAGCTTTCGCCGACCTCCTTAGATTTGCGAGCTCGACGGTCGTCCAGCTGGAGTCAGCTCAAGCATCGTGACTCGATACATTCTATGGATGCATCGTCTCGAACGTTCGATGCAAAGACCAATTATACGGGCGCTCGTCAACAGCATGGCTCGATGGCAAGCTGACAAAGTCCCGGCCTTCATACAACAATAAGACCTCGAGCTCGATCGGTTCGAGGCCGAAACGACCAAGGGCCCGCAGGTCCAGCCCTTGGTAAGCTTCTTCAAAACACCTGAAACAGCAACGTTCCTGCTGAGAGGGAGCCTGCGCCCGGAGGCTGACACAGTCTCAGGCTAGAGCCCTGAGCAAGCAATACCTATTTGCTTCCTGTCTACGTGCGTCGAGCTTGTCGATCTATGCTATAAATATATCGATGTCTCCCATTCCCTTTTACGCTGTTCACTGCCTGCGACCATCTCTTAGTTACACGATGAAGCTGTCGGTAATCTTCTTGCTTTCTATTCTGCTCATCACTACAGGCCTTGTGGTCGGACCAGACGTACCCATCCTTCCAAACGTGCTGAAGCCAGTACCTGTGATCATTGTAGAGAGTGAACAAGGCGTTCAGATCCTTTGGAACATGGTTCAGGGAGGTATGCTGCCCAACTCATTGCCACAGCTACCTGACTTTTCGCAACGGTGGAGGGAGTTCTTGTATACGATAGGTCCTTCGTGGATTGAAGCCCGCTTTCGGTAAGTTGGCCGCACCGACCGTTCCGAACAGGTTGCATCAGGCTGATTTCAGTCAATATACCTGCTCGCTGTATCGCTGGCTGGAACTGTCGATACCACCAGTCAAATTTTTCGGGATTCTGCGTAAGTCTGTCTTCAACTAATGACCTCGAAAGCAGACTCGTACTGATATTCATGCTGGCTGCCCGTCGCACAATTCCTTTCTTTACTGTTGTAAAGAGCTGCCAAAGATCGAGTGGGAAGGTCAATGTGAGTAGCACTTCTCGCGTCACAAATCTTCGTGGGTTCATTGTTTGACACTCTCTATTGCAAATCTGTCACCGTTATTCTCGGTCCGGCCTAGGTTCCTCAAGCTCACCAACTACGTTCCAGGATACGACATCTACCATTTTGGCGTTGCTGCCTTGTCAAAGAAAGACGTTGCCGAGAGGCTACTAATCGAGTTTGCTACAAGAGAGCGTGGAAGGCAATTGGCAGCACATCAGGAAGCCAGTCGCCGGCTGGTGCAACAGGAACTGCTAAGGCAGCTGGCAGAACAGGAGACAGCTCGTCGCAGGCTGGTACGAGAGCGAGAGCTACCTGTGCCCCCAGATCTGGTAGCTGAAAGGAGGGAGTGGGGCAAGACCTTGAGTCTGTCCCTTGGCGGCGAAAGAAGCTATGCACGATCAGCTGGTATCAACGCGGACCCTGACAGGCTCAATATTTGAAGTGCCACCGATGACGCGTGGGTGGGCTAAGGGAAGCATAGGCTTGATGCTTTGTATCGACGCTTTGTGTATGCGGCAAGATCGATCAAGAGTCTTGTGTAAAATACCTGACGAAACAATGTCAACCTATGCCACGTTCATCCATACAACCGCCGCCTGATTACAGTGAGCACAATTGGCCGAGGTGTTACATGGGCCGCGAGAATCCCACTGCTCGGGACAGCTCGGTCTTGTAGTGGTGGTGACACGTGGGTGGGTTAAGGGAAGCATGGGCTTGATGTTTAGTATCGACGCTGTGCGTGTACGGCAAGATCGATCAAAAGTCTTGTGTGCAATACCTGACGAAACAATGTCAACCTATGCCTCGATCACCCATACAATATCCGTCTGACTACAGTAAGCACAATCGGCCGAGGGGCTACATGGGCTGGCAGAATCCCACTGCTCGGAACAGCTCGGTCTTTTAGTGGGAAAACAGAGAAGCAGACAACATTTTCACACACAGACTCACGGTGCAGCTAAGCTGGTTCTCGATTTGACACTCGTCGAGGCAAGCGACCGAGCGTGCGGCTCTCCGAAACGGCGATCCACCCGAAAGACATCAACACAGACCTGACGAGAGTATATAGCCTCGATTCAGCAGCTCTACCGGAGCCCTCCTTCTGCTCAACTTGACACTTCCTCATCCTGCGTCGCGCCTATCACTGATACAAGCAGATCAACGAAAATGAGGACCTCGCCCTTGCTCGTATTTGTCTTCCTGGCAACCCTCATCGGTGTTGCTATCGGAGCCCCAACGTCCGTTCTGGACGAGATTCAGAGGATGTACGAGTTTGAACGTCAGAACGTTCCAAACATCATATCGATCAGCGAGCCCGGCGTGCGTGAACTCTGGAGACAAGCAAACAATGGGTACTTCCCAAACTTCGTCGACCACAGTCATGCAGCTAATGCTGCGTGGGAGGAATTCCTCACGACCAAGGGTAGGTCAATCGTCGACAAGTTCTATTTGTGAGTCTTCACCTGAAGTATGAGGTGTTCCGTATCCTCAGGAGACTCTTCCCGTTGCTCATTTTTACAACCTTTCTATGATGTCGTGACCACAGAGAGGATATGAAGCTCACCCAAAGGTAAGTTAGAATAATCGTCGAAGTGCAGCAGCAAGCGAGGAAGCACCGATGTCCTCTTCTCGAAATATGGGACTGCTTTGCTGACTTTGTTTGTCCTTCAACTTCAACACACCCAGTCAAGCGAACCATCACGGTATCACCCAGTGAGTGCCCAAATTCGAAAAATTCAGGAACGAACAAAACCAGGCAGGAGTAGCTGACCCGACAAAACCTTTACTCTTGAGCTCCTTTAAAGGTACAAGACTGCAGTTGCTTTGGTGGGACGGGCAAAGAACACGTACCAGTTCAACACCTCGCGCTTTCGAACAGGTGCCATGGCACACAGGCTCGTCAAGGCCTTCGCGCAGCACAGACTCGAGACTGCCCGCCCGGACCTTTGGGCCAAGGACCTGCATCTAGCGTCTGGCAGTGGGCAGAATCACTAGGACCTAGCTGCCAGCAACACGCTCCACAGCGGCATCGATCTTTTCTAGCCCACAGAGATTCGTGTACCAGCTTTCCAATTGCCATACGCCTGAAAAAAACCTTGTCGTTGTCACTCTAATTCGCCGTCCTGTCTCCTATGCGACGTTGCTCAGGTTGTCAGCTAAATTGGAGCTCGTACGTCTTGCACCTGCTTGAGAAAGCTGTTTGTGCTTGTTAGCCGGTGAGATGAAGAAGACGTCATGTGCACATATCGACATACCGAGAATGTTATGAAACGAGAAAAACTTTCCCATCGATTCCGTGATCATTAGACCTTGCTCGTTTGATGGTGATGAGCGCAGTCAGCTGGGCTGATACCGAATTTGTGTTTCCAAGCGTAGTTGCGGGTGAGGATAGAACGTGTAGTATGCAAAGTCAAGCGAACGATGCACCGGGACTGATACCGTTTTGGCCATTCTACTTTCGCCACGCACCCTTCTCTTGTGTCTGCGCCCAACTCAGCAATTTAGAGATCCAGCAGCTGGTTCAGCGAGTGATGCCACTAGCCTGATCCTTCGACTGAGCTCAATCGAGGGGAACTGAGCCATCATTTATCACACTGCACGAGTCTAATGATGTAGACCTGAGTCACTTTGATCTCATTGTTACACTGACAGCGATATCGACCAAGAGTCACAGATCGGACGAAGCACAGAAAGTACAGACGACGCCAGCTACTGAAACCGCCATGTACCAGCTGACAGCCTGATTCTTCCTTCCTACTCCGAGTCCACGTACTCTTCATCTTCTAGCACGAACATCGCGTCGTCTTCTGAGCCATCCTCCTCTGACGAATCGTACTCGCTTGTCAGAAAATGTTTTGGTTTCTTCACACCAATCATCTTGAGCTCCGGATTGGCTTTTTTGGCTTCTTTGCATATCTCTTTGATCGCCTCATGAAGTTCTTGTACACTATAGATCAGATCGCAGATGTCGTGCTTGTCGGGCAACTGGTTGTACATGCCCATACCCGCCCACAAGTGTGTCGCAGAATGATTCTTGTAAGTGCTCGTGTGGTATAGAGCCATGAGCTTCTCAAGCACCCTGGCATGCTTCGGATCGTTGCACTTGGGCTTGGGGTCCTGCTGAGCGGCAGCGGCGCCCGAAGAAGTGTCAGCCGAGGCAGCAGCTTCGACCTTTGGCTGAGAGGCGGTGACGCTAGAAGCGTTGTCAGTGGACGAAGACATCTTCTACCTGCGATTGGCGGAAGCAAGTCAATGTAGTGTTGGTATGGGAGGTGAACTCGTAAGTCGAGCTTAAGAAGAGCTGCAGAGGGTTATAAGAATCGACAAGGCTCAGCGAAGGGTGCGAAGCAACTAGATGAGTTGAGCGATGGAGCGAGTAGCTTGAAGACGAAGAGGTACCGATGGTGTTGGAAGGGAAGGAAGAGACAACGTCGCTCGTTTGCGTTGCTTTGTGTCTATTCAGCTTACTCCACTCTTACGCGTTCGCCACCCGCTGCTGCGCTTCTTGTTTTTGGTGGGACTTGACTGTGCGCAGTTCCGCGGCTCCGGTGACATTCCAATACGCAAGCCGAAGGCCCCACCAAAAGGCCAATTTCTTCTGCTTCTGTCACAGGTGATGCCAAGAAGAGTCACAGCCGTCAGCTGTTGGTTCGAAGCCTGTGATGCAAGAAAGGGAAGCTGAGTCGTAGACAACGCAGATCGCACAATCGATAAAACTTGACCAGACTGGCTCAAGTTCCACACCGCCTACTGACAATCTTGTTACTGACGTTCCAAATACGAGACCGTCTGCCGGAATAGATATGACTGTGAACTTTGAGAAGAAGTAAAGATACAGTCGAGTAATGTATGTACTGCAAAAGTGGGAGAACAGAAGGAGAAACGAGACTTTGCGAAGACGGCAACGTCGTCAAGCGTAAGTGGACTGTTTGAGGTGTGCCAAGAACCAGGCGGTTCGCAACAGCCCATTCGGTTGCCGCTTTTGACTTGTCGGGCCGATCCGAGTCTCGACGTTGTAATGTTGGAAGGGCCGTGGCATGATGTCATGTGTATACATTTGGTGGCACGTCCTCGTTGACCCATTGATGTATTTGATTTGGCAATGAGTCTGTCACTTATGGGCTGGTACATCGGTGCTTTTCGTTGCCGAAGCTGAAAGCTTCTTCTGCACCCTGTTGTCATTGCATTTCACCAACACCGACGTTGAATCCATGAGCATCGCGTTGATTTTGACAGCCTTGTTCACATCGAGATCCTGCTTGTTGCTTTCGAACCGTGACACAGGCTTGACGGTTGTGTAGCCCAGGACTCAAGTGGGTAAAGCGAGATCGGTTCAGTAAGCTTCACTTTCAAGTATGTCTCGGGATTTGCTTAGATTCGACCGCTCGCTCCTCCCGTTGCTACAAGCCTTTTAATTCGAGGTTGCTCATTCTCACGGTATAGCATTTACACACGATCATTGTTGCCGTGAGACAAGGATGGAAGGCGTCCGACTTCGAAGCTGTGCCAAGGTAACAGTTCGCAACGACTTTGGCAACTGTGTCGCAGCTTGAACGCCAAGATCGTTGGTGTAAAAGACATCGCTGTGAACCTGTGAACCTGAACTTAGTTGCAACGTATCAGGGCCGTTAGCCATCTTGGCGACACTGTTTCTTTTACCTGCCCGCTGCAACCTGCCTCAGCCTGTACTCTCGATCATTCCCAGCGGTAGCTTTGTAGCCCTATTGGTGCTCCCGAAGTAATGCAGAGCAGCTCGTATCAAAGCTTGATGGAAAAACTATAAAGGATGGGCTCGACGAAGCATTCGAACAATCGACAAAGCAGACACAGAACATTTCAACCAGCTAGCAAGTACTCCAGCTCACACCTAGACAGATACTTCGAAGTCGCTACAAGCTCAAGTCGCGATGAAGCTCTCCCTGTTCACTACGCTGATCGGTCTGATCACTTGCATCAGCTTTGTCATTTGTCAGCTTCCTGAAATCATTCAGCGAAGCGATCATGGGATCCGATGGCTCTACCGTGAAGCTCTGGAGGGTCGCTTCTGGTACCATCTTGACAAGGACTGGCCCCCCCACGAACGATCCTGGCCCAAGTTTCTCGAAGATCACGGGGCTGAGATTATCAATTCCCATTAGTGAGTACGGACGTCAGGAAGCGGTGGATCAGGTCGTCTGATCGTCTTTTCTGACTGGCTACGCCTTCCTATATTCGAATTCTTTTGCTTTGAACCAGTCGACGGGACCAGCACCGGTAAGTGCACATCGTCTTGAGCCGCTAGGCTTTAGTCTGAAATTATGCTGATAAACACATTGACCTGCGCTCGCTCTTCCGATATGTCTGACGGAGATAGAGAGGGCTGGAGTCAGGCTGATTGGAATATGTAAGTCCTTGTCAGCCCGGAACGTATTGGTTTTCAAAGCATAAAAGTGCCCACGCAGCGAAGTTAACCCATCATATTGTAAAATCATACAGACTCCTTGACAGGACTACGGGTACGACGAAGAAGGATTACGTGTTTAATCCACGCTCGATCGTTGCTAGGCAGACCACCATGGCACTGGTGAAGGCCTATGCCGAAAGACAAGCCGCCGAAGCCGCAGCCAGCTCCTCCCGAGGTGCTGGCCGCAGCACCTAGCTGATGCAAGTTGGCCGAATGCTGCTCCTTTGATGCAATTGTGTTTGCGCACAGGGCTCTGCTATCTTAGCCAACTCCAATGTCCTTCCATTCTCGGGAAGGAACGAGAAGCTGGCATTGCTGTGACTCTCTCCTACCGTCTTTCTTCATAACTTCACAGAGATTCAAGTCTTTCACACATCAGTGGTCGTAGCTGGCCTATCTTCACTGGGTATGAATAACATGTCTTGTACTCGAGCACTTGCTTCTGCACGCTTGGCTTGAAAGATCTCATTATCGAGCTTGACTCGTTCGAGGAACTGCAACTAGCTAACATAGATAAAGCTTCAAGACACAAGAGAGGTAAAGGATGAGAAGCCAAAAGGTGCCTTCCCGTCCAGCGCTGGCAACATCCGCCCTTTGCATACTCTTCATGCAGTCGTCGCTGCAAACATGGTAGATCACTTGCAGCAGCTATGCGTGGCGTGAGAGAATGAGCTCAGCCCACTCTGACAGCTCATATCTTGGAGGTGACGCAAACCTTCGAAGTTTCGCAACTACATGGCTTACCGTCTTTAACTATACTATGGAATGCAACAATTTCCTTCCTTCTCCGTACCGAAAGTCCACGTAAAGTCTGCCAGTGCTTTCTGAGCTTGCTTTGAGCCTCTCCTTCTTCGAGCGCCTGCTTATCGCTACACAATTGTCTATTCAGACGGGCAGGTACCTCCAGCCAACATGACTCGGTCTTTCTTTCTTCTTGCCGCTCTGTCGACTCTAGGCATCCTCTCGGCGTTAGCCATTGAGATGCCAGAGATCGTCGGTCAATTCCAGGAAAGCAAAGACCTCTGGGATGCGGCTCACGTCGGCAGATACCTCCCGGGCTATCATTTCTATCCAATCGACGATGTAGTTTCCGTAGCATGGCAACGCTACGTGCGAACACATGGAAAAGCCATCATTGGCAACGAGTGAGTCAAGCTCGGAACGGAACAGACTTTTCGAAGATATCGATAGCCACGCGAGACTTCGAAGGACCCCCACTTTCAGACGTCAGGACTAACATTTCAGCTTATGCGACTCCCTACATCCCCTCTTTACAGATGGTTCAGTGGAAGGCAGTAAGTTTGCTCCGAGTCAAACGATGATTGGAACGAGATGCTGACACTCCGTGCTATCTGCACACCTAACTCTTCGCTCGCTGCTTGCAGCTCTGTGAAATCCAAGCGAACCTTCGAACGGTGAGTAGTACTTTTCAGAGACCACCTTCATGTCGATCTTGCCTTCTCACGTACGTACATGCTCTCTTGCTTTATTCTCATGATAGCCTCAACGCTTATGTGCAGAACCCGTTGGATTCGCGGTCGGTGTACATCGGGAACCACGCTGCTCGGATGTTTGCACAGAAGCTGATCAAGGGCTATGCTGAGCAGTTGTCGATCAACTCTGACCTGGTCAGGGCTTACGATACCGTGCGAAGTTCGAAGCGGCGTGTAAGTCTCGATGACGACTCAAAGGAGGTTCCAGGCTGGCCCAAGATTCCTCACTGACCGAATTGCTTGTCAAGGATAGCCGTCTGGTCCTGCAAACAGTTCGATGATCTTGGGCCTTGCTCACCTCCTGGATCCACCAGCGAAGTCAAGGGCCTGATCTCCGACATTGCGGCGAAGTTCGCTGCCTCAAGCATTGACTTTCCATTCGCACTCGCGTGTGTGTTTCCGAAAGCCTTGGGACATTGTCGCTATCCACGTGTACACAATCGAAATCAGATGAAAGCTGCTCGGTAATCTTAACAGTCCTCGGTAGTAGTGGCACGGGTGGTAATCCTGAGATGTCACTACTGGTACGAAGTTCTCGTGAGTGTCCGTGCAGTGTCGACTGTCGACTTCCCAGCGAGTGCGTCCAACTTCGGCAGTCGGTCTAGACTTCTTCTTCGCCCACACTTGGCAAACAACCGGCTGCGTGATCTACATCACTTTACTGTAAGTGGCTGACTGGCTTAATGCCTGAGCTAGCTTCGGAGATGGGACAGGCCGATCCGGCATGGAACCAGATGAAGTGTGGCTCTCGGTTCAAAGGAGTCTCGAATGCTATTGTTCCTCCAATGCTATTGTTCGTGGTGGGGATGACCTTCTTACGAGTACCGAGGAAACACCGATACGATTGCATCCGGCTTTGCTGCCGAAGAAATGATTGGAGCCTTCGTCCGATTCAATCGAGCTCATGACCTTGCCTTCTCGACGATTTCTCAATGCTACATAAAGCAAGCGATCTGCAGGTCGCAGCGATGAGTTGTCCACGACCGTCGTCAATCCATTTGTTACTACGCCTGCCGGTACGCTGCCAGTCCAAAGACTGCCAACTATGCGGCTCGCCGTCATATCCGTCCTTTTGACGTTGATTCAAAGCTCGTTTGCATACCCACCCGAGGGCAATACACGCCTGATACCCGAGATAGTCCAACGCTTCGAAGAAACCAGGGACCTCTGGAGCGGCCTTCAGAATCAGGGACTTCTACCAGGCTTCCACAGTGTCTATACAAACACGCCACCCACAAACGCCTGGCTGAACTTCTTACAGGAACACGGTGTTCAGAACATCCGCGACACGTGAGTCTTGGTTCTTTCCTTCTGCCTCCAGGAGACTGTCAGCCTCTTACAGAGTAGTTGAGATTCGATTGAACTGCTACAACTCAGCAAGCTCCAGTACCAGTACTGAACTGTCCCGATGCTCTCTTGTGCCTTGACAGGTGGGGCAGTTTCATACGCAAATCCAATGGCGACTCAGCTGAACATGACTTTGACGGAGTGAAAAGGTAAAGACCATGCTAAAATCACCTCAAGAGGCAAAATGGTTTCGACTCTGGCTGACGCTTATGTTGAGCTTAACCCACCGCATTGAGGGTGCAGACTCCTGAGTTTCGCCAGAGACCCCCTTGCTCTGCGTCAGATCACTCTGCAACTTTCTGGTCCGCGCCACGTAGCGGAGGAGCTCATCATCAAGTACGCCGAACATCTGCAAAACGATCCTCGTACGGTATTAGTGTATCGGGCCTTGAAACAAGTCCACTTCCAGAAAGCACGCAAAGCGTTCAGGCTGGAATCTTCGGCAAGATCCGTGACGTCTCTCCCTGGCATTGGAGCGGGCACGGCTTCTGAGCATGAGGAACCCTTACAGGCTGTAGCCAGCACAGGTTTGACAGCAGAACGGTCTTCTGCTTCTCTTCAAGATAAAGAGCGAGGTCGATCCCACGACGCCCTGCAGCAGCCCGACTTCACGTACGGCTCAAATCAACAGGATCAGGTCACGGACCCTGCCTCATCGGAGACCATCGTTGAGGCGAATCCACCACCGCGACGTCTCGTTGTCAAAGAACCGTCGGCCGATCCTGATTCCACCCAGACTCGGACGCCTTCTGACAAATATTATTTGCGCCGACGAAAGAAGCAATCGGACGATCAGGGCTCCCAAGACTCGTCTGGGTTGAGTGTGGCTTAGAGTCACTTTTCAATATCCCACCGTTGTCTGCTCTGCGATCTGCTACAGAGTATTGTATTAACGATGTGGGTTCTACCTAAGGCAATTCTCACCCCCCTAAGTGCCCACCTTAAATGCATAGACTACACTGTTGAATAGCATGCAGTGTTTTCGATTGTCTGAAGCCCAACGCGGCAGTTGTTGGGCTTGTTTGCCGCTAGCACATGAAGGCACCAAATCACTGAAACGATGAAGTGATTCTTGTTCTCAGCCATGCATATGTGACAACGGGCAGAGTGGGATCACGGCAGCTACTGTGACAGACCAAAGGTGTTGGGACATCAGCTTCATCACTCCCTCGATGGTGGGACACCATCGCAGCTGCATCGATGTGGGGGCAAGGAAGATTGACGAATTTGGACAGCAAAAGTCACTGCCATGTCCTTTGGATAAAAGAGACTCTGTCGGGTCCAACGTTGTTGCTAGCCCTCTGAACCCCTCTCTACCGCGATCTGCAGCAGGGCAACAGGTCATCATGCAGTTTATTCTCGTGTTCTTACTACTCTTTAGTATCGGGCTGTCAACTTCGACAAGATTGGGACCGTTGCCCGCCGTCGTCGATCAATTCGTTGAAACCACCAACCTTTGGGTCGGACTTTCTGAACAAGGAAAGCTGGCAGGCGCTCGCAATGTCTTCTACGGCGAACCTTCAGCCAAAACATGGCATGATTTTCTCAAAGAACATGGCGGAGGCATAGTTCGATATTTGTAAGTGCTCTGACTCGTGCAGCATTTGACCGCTCGAATATAAGGTAGGTCCGCATAGTCTGACAACTTCTTTTCGCTCTGTTCCACGGTGAATGGTGATGATACGGCCTTGGACACTATTCCTGGATGCGAAGATGGGAACAAACACCAAAGAGGTAAGTCCCACATACCTTTATAGGGACCTCTCGTCTACCCGGCAAGCAATTGCTAAGAGTCTATTCACATGTCTGCCTCTCCGAATTTCGATTCGCTCTGGATACAGTTCGCGCAATGCTGATGATAAAGACGGTATGGAGCAGTCAGTAGATTGATGGAGCACTGACAGATAGACGCAAAGCGGATCTTCGACTGACAAGATCTCCCCACCTACTTGACGGACGTAAACGAGACAGACTTTTGGCATTTGTCAAGAAGTCGGAGAGGGTGCCCGCTTTCAGAGTGAGGCAAGGTCTGTCTCAAGATGCCGCCGCTATGATGATCAAAAGTTATGCGAAACATCTGCAAAATGAACGGGACGGAGTCACAAGGAACATCGAATTCGCCCAAATTCTTGGCGATAGGATGCCACGGACCGTTCAGACTTCGGCACGGTACAAAGAACCGGCCACGGCGCCGATCGATCCAATCAATCATCGATTCCATTCTGCTAGTGAGGATCTGCCCGCGATGTCCCGGCCCTCATCCACGCCACCTTCGTTCAGCATTCTAGAGTCAGATCACAGCAGGATCGGCGATAATCCTCTTTACCGCCTCCCAATCCAAGACGCCACTACAGGCAGAACATTTGTTGCCGGTGGCCAAGCTTTGAAAGATCTTCGAGAGGCCGAAGTGTCCTCTCAGAGCGGCGTCGGTCGATCGAGCTGGCCTCATGGCATTGCCCCCGAGCCACACACGTCCCAGATGCAGCACAATGCGCCAGCAACGGGAATTGCTTGGACTGACAATGACCTTGACTATGACGCAGAGATCACCAAACTCCTTTCCCAGATCCCATCGCCTCCTGAAGATACCATGCACTACACGACGGCCCCTCCCAGCCTCAGGACTGTTCAAGACTACGCCAACGCGCTTGCCAGTAGGCCAGCCCAGCCGAGTAACTTTATCGACCTTGATGGTGAAGATTATCGCTACAGTGCCCAGACTCCGTCGATTCGAGTGAATGGTATAGTCAGAGCTGATCATGACTTGATTGCCGGATCGTCTTCCTCAGCTACCGGCCGCGCAGAGCCTGATCAAGCTCGGAGCAAAAAGCCACGGCCTCAGTACTACATCATCGATTGACTAACACGCCCACTAGATGAGATGAGTTCGGTTCTGTCGCTCAACGCTACACATAGTTAGCTCTTTCTCTCGCAATTCACACCCCACTCGTACCACTTCTTTTGTTATGTATGCCACACAGACCATTGTTGATACGACAATAGAATTGTTCAGCATGCCTCGGCTTTTGCTCGCTACTCTCGGTCGCTAAGCCCTCACATTCTGAAACCACAGAGTGCGTTCTTGTTTACAAGAGCTGCATCGAGTACTACTTACCCTAGCTCGCATGCGACAACCTGTAGCTGCGTGGGTCTGTTGACCGCTCAAAGCCAAATGGATACACACACACACATCATTGTTTGGCTGCATGTTGATACACTGCGAGCCTTACTGGTGACGGTGGGTGTGAGCAACAAGATGCTGTATGCCCACAAGTGAACAAACAAGCTGCAACCAGGCTTCCCGCAAACACCATTGTTACCATGAGACTTGTAGCCCGCTGCATAGTGCTTCTCTGGCGGTGAGAAGGCGAATAGTCTCGTGTCAAAACCGGAAAGTGTGCACTCTTCCAAGTGATATAAACCCCCCTCACGAAAGCATCTTGCACCTCTTCCTTACCATAGCCCCTCAAGTCCCATTACGCCTACTCACAAAGATGCGAGCTCCTTTGCTTCCCCTCCTTTCTGTTCTGTCCTTTGCTCTCGGCCTCGCCAGCGCTCAGCAGGTACCAGAGCTGGTTCAACGCTTCTCCGAGACCAAGGATCTTTGGGCTGAACTAACGCGACAATCGAAACATCAATTGCCAGGCACTCACTTCGCGCCGTTGAACGGACCTCCTACGGATACCTGGGAGACCTTTATCAGAGAGCATGGAGAACCAACGCTTTTGAACTTGTGAGTGCTTATACAAAGCTTTATTTCTGAACCCGTGTACTTATTCAGACTGCTACTTCTATATCATCGATGTGATTGCTGCACAGCTGGCACCAAATGTCTGCCAAGTACGTATCTACCAGCAAAATCCATACTTTGAAAGCGACTACTGACTTATCCATAAACTTACCTGTCTTCTTTCTCTTACGGCTCGCAAAAGGGACAAATCCGGTACTGCTCGCAAGGGGATTGAAACGTAAGTCTTTCTCTCTGCATGCTCTAGTAGCTCTTCTTGACTGAGACTGATGGTTCTATATGCATTTGCATGATGTGTATTCTCCTCTTCTTTGTGTCCGGTGCTCAGTCTCATTGAGTATACCAAGGACCCATCAAGCTTCCCTAAAGCATACAAGTTCAAAGGCGAGTGGAACCTGAAGGCTGCCCAGCAGCTGATCTACAATTACGCTCGGCACCTTGAGCAGTACCCAAACCTGGCCCTTTCGTACGATACGATGAAGCTTCCAA
Source organism: Pseudozyma tsukubaensis (assembly GCA_001736125.1). NCBI lineage: Eukaryota > Fungi > Basidiomycota > Ustilaginomycetes > Ustilaginales > Ustilaginaceae > Pseudozyma > Pseudozyma tsukubaensis. The sequence goes on along the minus strand of MAIP01000015.1, from coordinate 252,409 downwards.
ACACTGTAGAAGATCTTCTCCTTCCTTCAGCCGGCGGCGAGTATGCTTCATCGTCCTACCGCACCGGATTTTGAGCGCCTCTCTGATGGCCCTTGAAACCAAGGCAGGGGTCAGAAGCTCGTTAAAGGTACTTGTCTTACACAGACGACGCGACCTTCTCTGTCTTTCGATCGCCTAGTTCTTTCGCTGTTCTAACATTCATCGACCTATTCTCATCGTCCGGTGCCCACACGCATGGTCGTCCGTTCGGGGTACGCAAATCAATTTGTGACATGATTCCATTGTCTTTCTTGTAGGTGGGCTTGATTCTCTGAGCTAGCATCCACCACTCGAAGCGACCTTCATCTCAGTGTATGCATTGAACGTGACCTGTTGCACTCAAGCCACGTGATCGGCTTTACGATCATGTTCATGTCCTTGAAGAAGTATATAGGGATGCGGCCGCCGGTCCAAGAGTAAACCCAGCGTTGAGAGTTCACCCTCAGTATCGTCCACAATGCGTCTCATTTTCTACGTGATGTTGGCCGTGTTGGCACTTCTCGCTGGCCTAGCGCATGCTCAAGACATGCCTGAGATCGTTGGAAGGTTCCGAGAGACTTCAGATCTATGGAAAGGCGTCTTCAAGTCAAAGAGACTTCCTACACCTCGTCACAGCTCCATACCAGGAGTAGTGTCTACTGGCTGGCAGAACTTCTTGCAAGAGCATGGCAAGGCTGAGCTGACCCGAGCGTGAGTACAACAGACGATCACCACCTGAAGTTCGCAACAAGCTGATCGCTGACAAACTTTGTGTGCAACGTTCTGCTACGCTCAGCTTTCAGACGATGCCCAATCCGTATGTTCATCCGATGTCTAGCGCGGGTGATTCCTGTGAAGTTCTGTCGCACACTGACGGTAACAAAGCCTTGCCTTTTGCCTTACAGACCCCAATTTGGCGTAGCTCGAATGTCATACTACCGGTACGTTTTGCTCACAATGCTGACGCAACATGCTAACATGTCACTAACCCTCACAGACCGTTCTGCCACTCTAGGTTCCTTGAGTATGCGAAACAAATACCAGCAGATCGCAAGTTCCGAGTCGAAAGTAGGACGGCTCGACACCTGGCGTCCCACTGGATTACTCAATATGCACATACTCTGGAAACCAAACCTCTCCAAGTTGCTGCATACGAGGCGATGAAAGCTCCACTCGATGGCAGAAGGCTTCGCCGTCCTCGCCGTCCGTAGGAAGGGCTGCAGCAAGACTTCATTTCACTCCTAAGTGGTGTTCTCGTTCAGACCATTACCTTCGTTCCTTCTCTGCGATATACTACTAAGCTCGAATTACACGTAGTTCTTGATGATCTCGCGTGTCTTCAATCGCCTGGCTTCATGATTCGGCATCGAGAAAGTACAAGAGCAATCGAACGTCGTTCATGTTAGATAATAACTGTACAACGATGATGCACCCTTCGTCTTTGGCGGAGGCTTGTCGGCATTTCTGTAGGCCGGTACTTGGTACGAACGACATGAAGTCCTGCAACCGCAATATGAGCTGCAGATGCTCTTCTATTGACCTTTTGATTGTTGTGCCGCTTCACGTTCGCAAAGCGCTTTGATCACGTTCTGGTGGGCTTAAAGTTGAATGAACATCCTCCATTACTTGTAGGCTTACTGTCACATGAAGGCATTACTGTATGGCGACGTTCGCAGGCTTTCATTTCGATCGTCGAAGGCCATCGTTTCGTTGCAACGCTGCTTTGTTCAATCGCAGCTGATGGTGATTGCCGTTCACGGGGAAAGCAAGAAGACAAGACTCACAGGTTAAAAGCGTACGTGCTCTTCGGCTCTACCAACAAAATCTTTAGACGCCACCCCCCAGCTTCATCTGCACTTGCCTGGAACAAAGATAATCAGCATGCTCCCCTTAGCCGAAGTATGATGCCCGATACCGAAAGCGAACAAAGAAGTGCTGCCTGAGTTCCTTGAAAGCGCCTAAAGCAAACAAGGATTCTCCGGGATGTTGGCTGTACCTCTCGATACTGCAAGGTAGGATGCGCTGGGTCATAATCGTCCTGTCGTAGGGTGCTTGCACAAACAACAAAGCCCTATACGCTGCGACCCAGCATGATGGCTTCAGCAGACAGGGGATGAGGCTATATAACACTCCCTCTGAAGGTCCATCTTGGAATGATCTTGCCATCAATCCTCTGACTGCCAGCTTTACTTCTCATCTCCCCGCTACCTCCCAGCCTCTCAGTCTATCGTCGAGAATCCAGCTTCCCTTCATTCCACTATGAGGTTCCCCTTCGTCTCCTTGCTCGGTTTCCTGCTAGTCGGTCTGGCTTTTGGTGTCACCGTAGACATGCCAGCGGTCGTCGGCAAGTTCAAGGAAACCAGCGACTTGTGGGACAAGCTTCATAGAATGACGCTCCTTCCCGGTGATCTCAACACGTCTGAAGGTTGGCGAAAGTTTCTTCAGACTCGAGGCAGTGCAGTCATCGATACCTAGTATGTCTGCAGAATCATCTTCAAAAACTGGCGAGCCTTTTCTTGGAGTACTAACCCAGCTCTACTTCCTTCTTGCACGAATTTGTGGACTCGTACAGCGTGCGATCCAAGCCTCCGGGGTATGTGCGCGGACTCGCAAGAACAATTTCAGCGATAACCGAGCGATCGTGACTGACTTTAAAGAGCATCTCACCTACCTTTCATCATCTGATATCAGTCCTAGAGGGCAGCCGATGCAGCTTCCTATGGGGACGTAAGTACTGTTTCTTTCGTGTAGTACGGTATGCCGATGTAAACAGTTGCTGACAACGTTTCGCCTGGCCGTGATGACAGCATCGGAAGGTTCTTGAACGATCCTAAAGAGCGGCCTCTCTTCATTGGCTCGCGAAACGTCCGGAGCATTGCGCAAGAGCTCATTACCAGCTACGCCGAGCATCTCGAACAATTGAACGCCAACTACATTGCTGCCATGCGCGAACACTTTACGCTGCCCGACGAGGAAGAGCACACGCTTCGAAACGGCCCCGGTGATCAACCGTCTGCCGTTCGAGGACCGTTCGTGCCACCTCATCATGACGACCATCTCCTTTGGAACGATCCGGTGGATCACAACTCTGCCGTACAAGGACACATGGCGTTCTTCGACCACGACCACGGAGAACATCAGCTTTGGAACAGCCAGAACGATTACGCTCCCACCGAGCAGGAAGATAGGGCGCTGCTCAATCATGCAGAGCATCCACTCTGGAATGGTCACGGCGACCACATCGCCGCCGTCCGTGAGCACTTGGCATTGCCAGACGACTCAGAACATTTGCTGTGGGACTAGATCGCACTTGCATCCTTCCAAGTCGATTCTCAGAGCTTTGTCCCTGCTTCATCGTACAGCCTTCGCGTTCGTCCCTCGGTTCGTTTCCTCCGTATTCTTCATCCGTTGTCTCGACCACCTCATCACCCCTTCATTCAACTCAACCTACTTAGCATTGCATACGCGATAGCAAAGCCTGATGTGTCTACGTTCGAGCTTGCGTCTCCTTCAGCAGTGTGAGTGCGCGAAGGGGCGCGGGCAAGCAAAGTGTTTGCTTGATTCTCTCGATCAAAAATGAAGCCCAGCAGGTTCAGTTCGCCTTCTCCTGCAACGTCAGACGGTGGTCATTGAGGTGTGGGTGGTTGCCGTCGATTGCATAACAACACTTCGAGGCGAGCAGGTGGGTCTGAGGACAAGCTAAGTGGGTAGACAAGAGAAGCCGTCAAGGCCGTCACAAAGCCGTGGACAGCTCCGCTTCACCCCGCCAACAATGGTGGGCAGTCCGTCCCACCCACAGTAGCACTGCTTCTGCCAGTAACTTTGACAATGTTTCTGGAGCCTTCTCGGTCAATCTTCTGCGGATATGCACCGATGTTCATTGTTGATCAGATGCAAGCAACGAGAGACAATGAGTGCGGGGCCGTTGTCAAGTTGGAATAAACATTCGGTAGGCAACCTCAAGCATCCGTCGCCATTGTTTCACGACCGAGTCGCCCTAGCAAGTCTACTGGGGTGGGATTTGGTTCAAATTCTCCCGCTCGTATCTCTTGCAGCAGTAAGACTTGCAAGATACAGTACAACGCCTTTGGAGGTCAGAAGAGGAAGTACATAAACGGCACCTCAACAGCACTTTTTTACTGCTCCGTCAGAATCACCAACCCTTCTCATCGTCCCAAACTCCAGCGTCCATTGCTGCCCATCTCAAGAATGAAGTACCAACTCAGCTGTTTGCTCGCTTTCCTACTTCTTGGCCTGGCCTTGGGTGGAGGCGAGGCTATGCCAGAAATCGTTCAAAAGTTCCAAGAAACCCGAGACCTGTGGGAAGGGCTTCACAGAACGCAGCAGCTCTATGGCCATGAAAGCACACCCTTAGGGTGGCGACAGCTCCTTCAAGCTCGAGGTCAGGCGATCGTAGATGACTTGTAAGCGCTTCTCTTCACCATGCGTTGATCCAGCCTCGAATACTGACCTTTTTCATGGTATATTTCCTTCGCTTGTCCACGGCAATTCTCAGTGTCAGAACGTTGCCTGGGACGTAAGTATACCACCGCTTGAGAGTCGAAGTGGTGTTTTGAAAAGTGATCGACCACAAAGGACTGACAACGAGCTGCTTCTCACCCCTTTATCTGAACTATCGGTCTGTAGCAAGGGCCGTCCACCCCGGGTACCTATGAAAGCTATCAGTGACTTCTTGAACAGCCCTATGCACTCAACGCTTGTCGCTACAACATCAAACACTCGACAGGTGGCGCGCAAGCTAATCACGAGCTACGCCGAGGAGCTCGAGCATCTGAGGAGCGGCAATGATCACATTCCTGCTGTGCATCGGCACATGGCCCTTCCCAACGATGCCGAGCATTTGCTGTGGGAATAGATTGCCGTTGCGGAATTCTCCGAGCTGTGCTTCGTACTATCCGCTTTTCACCCCTACTCCTCTTCCGACTGTCCAGCAGCTTTGTACCAGCGCTTTGTCAACCTCAAGCCATCTCATCTGTCAGTCTCTTCTACGATGTCAAGCACCTACAAGCCTCTAAAATACCGAGTCATGATTCTTCAGCCGTTCTGATCATCTTCAATGCTTCGTGAGTCTGAAATGCGCTTAGCCGAGCCGAGCACGCCATTGAACGAGACGTGAGTGTAGAGGCCATTCCATCCTTGCACTGTCACATGTGGGTCCCAACCATTCTCAATGACATGTGGGCGTTAAAATGAAAGAATGAACGCGCAGAGCACCTCGCTGAAATCACATGATGATGACTAGGCGAGAACGGAAGTCGCCCGGTCAGGCTGGCAGAGACAACATCCGCCAAAGTCGACCAAGCTATCCACAGCTCCGGCTCCGTCTAAGCAAATAGGTGGGGGAGGACCGGACTGCAGCATTGCCGCCTCTTCATTACTTTCACTATCACTTGCTCCGAGCTGTGTGCCGACAATGACGTCAATACAAGCTGAGAGGGGCAATGACTTGCAGGCCGTATTGAATGGCGGGTATAGCAGCAAAGAGATGATTTGAAGCGGTAGTTGCCGCATCTGCCGCCATTATCTGAACAGACGAGCGCCTTGACCACTCCATTTCAGCTGCTGTTCTATGTAACGAGTGTCCTTCTTGCTGACCAACAGCAAAAATCTTCTGAGTCGACGAAACGTTCCGTTTAGAGCTACGAAGATATATAACAAGCAGCTCGAGCACTCTGTCTTGACTAGATACAGCCATCGATTCTTCGCCTGTCACCAACTCCAGAGCCAGACCCCTTCGTCCTTCCATGATGAAATTCCACCTCCTCGCCTTGCTCGCCTACCTTGCATGCAGCCTGACCCTTGTTGCAGCGCAAAACATACCACAAGTCGTACAGAAGTTCACCGAAACAGCAGTCTTATGGGACAATCTTCACAGAATGCAGCTCCTCATCGGGGATACCAACACGTCAGAAGCCTGGAGACAATTCTTACAAGACAAAGGCAAGGGGGTCATTGTTGATTAGTAAGTCCACTGCGTTCTTTGCTCCATTGGACACTGGTTTCGGCTCTTGAACACCGCACTGACGCATCTCTCCTCGATCTAACCCTGTTCGCAATGAAGCCTTTTGACCTTGCCTGCAAAGTTTGTATCGCTCATGCTCGATCATCGTTGAGAATGTCGACTAACTTTCTAATGCACTTCTTTCTCTTGTGCCAATCTCCGTCTGCAGCGGCCGTGGAACGGGATACCACTTCACCCTGAAACCGCGAGTATCAATTCGGCCTTCTTTCGACCGAACGGAGTGTATCACGTTATTGATGAGCTGTCTATCACTTGATCTTGCAGAGTCTACAAGTTCGTCGCCAACCCAACGAAGAGTACTCTTCCTGCAACGAGTCGACACACCAAAGCGGTCGCTCAGAACCTCATCACCTCGTACGCCGAGCACCTCGACAGCCACGCTGCCCACATCCCTGCCGTGAGAGAGCACATGGCACTCCCAGACGATGCGGAGCACTTGCTGTGGGATTAAGTCTCGACTTTGTCTAGAGATCTTCACGTATGACTGCGTGAGACTTTGTACACCCTTGAGACTGTTGCATACCGCCCTTCGCTGTCTTCTACAAATCATGCCGCTAAATTGATCTCTTCTATCCTTGACATCGGACGGAGTGTACTTATGTGCTTGTTATTGTCATGTGGGTGATTGCCATTCACGATATGCAACACCAAGCTGAACAATTCGATCCGGCGACATCCGACCTGATTTTACAAAAGAGTCCGTCAACACCGATTCGCAAACGACAAAGCCGTTGATAGCTTCGACGGAGTAGCCATCTGCAGCAACGCCATTTTCTCCTCCTCTTCCTTTTCGGTCTTTACCGAGGTCTTGGCTCGCACAATCATGAACGAACAAGGACCGAGATTCATTGTTTGATGCAAAGACGGAGCGGGTAGTGCAAGCAGAACGCAATGAGGCACGGCAAACGCTGCAGACAGGGTTGACCAGCACGCCGGACGACGTGTACTGTAACAACATCACTAAAAGTCGACATGTTTTTTTTTGCCGCTGCGACTTCTGCGAACCCTGAGCTGTCCTTCAGCCTCTGTGACGCTGACAGAGCCCTCACCTCAACATACAGGCAGCTGGTAACAGAACCCCAAAAGCATATAAGCGCCGTCATGACTGCCTTTTCTACCAATGCGAGACACCCAATCAAGCACTGCCTCTACTTGCCCTTCCGTTTAGTCCAAAACAACGATGAAGTTCGCCCTCCTGTCATTCTTCGCCTACGTCCTTCTAAGCTTAGGATCAACCCTTGCTGTAGATGCGCCAGCCATCGTCGATCGATTTGCAGAGACCAGAAGCCTTTGGCACCGTCTTCATTCGATGAACTTTCTGGACAGCACTTGGGACAAGAACATCGCTGACACTTCGGAGCACTGGCGAGATTTTCTACGGGAGAACGGAAGGTCCATTATCGATCAGGAGTAAGCTTTCCTGCATGAGGCTTCCAACACTTGCTTCTTGTGTTCAATGATGCTGACAGTCGCTCTTTTCTGGGCTGAAACTTGGTTATGCTACGAATAGGAAGCAGCAAGTCAAGATGTAAGTTTCCAAACCCAATCATTGAAGCTAAACGTATCATTGTACGAGGAAAGATTCTGACATTGCTACTCTCGCTTGCTCCATTCTGTCTTTCCTTTCGCAGGGGAACTGGAACTAACAAAATCTTCATCGCGTAAGTAGCACCCTTCAACCTTCTTTGTCACGCCAGCTGAGTATCACCTATGCTAAAGAAAGCATACCTGTCTATTTTGGCTGGTAAAAGCATGCACAAGTTTGTCGAGAACCCCAAACCTATGCATCCCGTTGCCGTCCTTGCGCCCGAAGCCAAGACTGTTGCTGGCAAAATCATCATCAAGTATGCCGAAAATTTGGCTGTAAGAGGAGGAGACGCTTCTGCTTCCGATCTCGAAAAAGCTGTACAACAGTTCATGAGATCGCCCAATGACGATTGAGACTGCGATGGAAGCGAGAGGGTCTCCCTTACTTTCCTTTAGCGGTTCAGGTAAAGAGAGTTTGCTCTCTTCTCGCTACTTTGCTTTGTTCTCTTTCGTACGATCGTCAGGCCTTGCTAAAGGTACTTCTCGGGTTTCCACATGGTTAGCTTAGCTTCTCAATCTCGTCGCCAATGATATTGTACACACCTAATGACCCTGAGCTTGTTACAAGCAGATCATTCACGTTGCACCACAAGAAATCCTGAGCTTGCGCCATCTCCTCTCCATCATATAGTCTGCGAGTCGAATTCACTAGCCCTTGAGCTACAACCACCACCATCTCAACTTCCCCTCATCGCCGAGTTCAACAATGCGTCTCCCACCTCCTCTATTCCTCACCCTCTTTCTAGCCACTATCGTGCTCACTTCAGTTCAGGCCCAAGACATGCCAGCCATAGTCCAAAAGTACCCACAGGCCAAAGCGCTATGGCACCACATTCGAAGTTGGCAAGCTCTCCCTGGTCAATTTGTTACCAACAATTTGAAGCATTTCGATCCTGATCCTTGTTATGCTTTTTTGAGGGCTAGGGGCGAGGAAGTGATTACAGCCGAGTACGTATTGCGGCTGCTGTTGACATGGAAAGGACCGACACTGACGCCTAGACTTCCGAACTGTTCATCTGATAACAGATACAGAATGCTTCCAACAGGGTAAGGTCACGTATCACATCGTCGTCAGAGACCTTAGCTCCCACCTACTAAGATCCCAATCTTTTGGCTTTTGATACGTTTGACATCACGCAGTAGCAGAGGCTTTGGAGCCAAAAGTCACGTCGCCAAGTACGTATTTGCCCCCCTTACCCAGACATGTACGCAAACACTTGCTCACTATATGGTCAAGGCCCCTTTTATCTTGACAGGATTCGAGCCTTCGCAGCCCATCCATCGGCTATAGAGAAATTGAAGCTCAAAGGTGATGCAGCCTACCGTGTCGCACGCAAACTTGTCAGCGGCTACGCACAGTACCTGGAGGATCACCCGCACCTTGTTGCAGTGAACAATCACATGCAGCTCCCAGCAACAGATGCTGAGCTTCTTGTGTACCCAGGTCGTGATCGCGAGGAAGATACAGATTCAGACCTGATCCTTACCGATCCTAGCCCACACAAGCCACTTTAGCTGCGCCATTTTCCTAAGTAGACATCACTATCTTCATATTGAACAGCCCGTGTGTATCGACGTGAGAATACAAGTAGGCTTCGAGTGTGTGAAGCGGATTGCAGCTTGTCTCGGACTTGACCGCGGGCAAGGCATCCGAGCTACCCGGAGAGTGGGTAAGGCGACATATCGCGTGTGTGAGCTGAGATCGAGATGAAGGTGCCACATGGAGCGATGTCCGATGTGCCGACCGGCTGCAACAAGGTGTTGGAGAACGCATCGGCTGTGCCGGGCACAACAACGGCCACGCTTCCGTCAGATGACCAGAGAGGTCAAGCTATCATATCCGTCATTGTTGTTGCTATGGCTTTGTTCGGGTTGTCGCATTAGTAGCGGTTCGTGTCATTCTTTCGGGTTGCTTTCGGTGGCGCTTGGTTGTCCTTGTCTGCATTCACGGAGATCGGATTGGCTGACCTCTCGGATGTTGACGTGTCTTCGAACAAAGCAACGCGCTGTAGAAGGAGGTGGGATACAATATGTACTTCCGAACTACAGTATGGGACGCTGACAGCTGGACGCATGTTAAACTTTTCAAGATTGTGACAGGGTGGCGTTTTCGTCTACAATTCAACGGACTCGACCGAGCGCGATCTCGTCCTATTCCCAATTGCTGCACGTCTTGGCAGCAACCATGCATCTGGTGTTGTAGACAAGATTGCAGAAGCAAGAGTCGTCTGCAAAGTTCGTGACGAAGCTGCCCACGATCATATGGTCCGACGATCCGCGAAACCTTTCCGGTTGACAGACGCAGTGAGTCAGCTGCATTAATCGGGTGAGAACTCGGTCCGTGCCGTCAACACTTGCCGACCATGAGCTTCAGATCCTTCATGAAGGCTTGGGAAAGGTACTCAAGCCCTTCCCTCGTCCGTGAGCGGTGGACTGTAATCGTCTTCGGTGGCTCGTGACATGTCAGCAGATTGAGCTTTCGAGGCAAGGTTGGCTGGGGATAGGAGATGCGAGCTTGTGCACGAAGCATAATGGTAGGGTTTGACTTCGAAAGCTTAAAAGTCGACCTTCGTCTGCTTCGACAGGAGACACAATCCCGCACCGACTCGCAAGCCCTCGCTTTTTTCGTATCTGACCTTCCCGACTTCGCCGACTCTGCTTTCTCTCACGATGCGAGCCTTTCCTCTGGTTGTGACGCTGGGCGTCATCTTCTCATTCGCGTCCAAGGTATGCTGTGTCCTACCTGAGGTGGTACACCACCCGCACATCGACTACATACTGGATGCCAAGTTCCTCTGGAACACGGTAACCAACATGAAGGTGCTGCCAGGCTGGTCGCACACGCTCAACGAGGAGCTCGGTGTGACACAGAGATGGAAAGACTTCCTTCGTGACCATGGTCAAAGAGAACTTGCCAAAGCCATCGAGTGAGTGACTTTTTCGGATTTCGAGAAGGTGCCGGAGTGCGCTACCAGACATAGCTTTGACACGTCGCAGAAAGAAGTGTTGACGACTTTTGGCACCTTCCTCGACAAATGTACTCGACGGTCGACCTCTCCTGTCGTTATCGGTCAGAGACCTGAAGTTCCATACGTAAGTTCTGACGCTCGCTGCGTGCGCTTGATGGAATAGCAGTCTGGGCAAGGGCGTCACGCTGACCTATCGTCTTCTGAACGCATCGAACGTCTCTTTCAACGCGAGTGCAGCCAGATGGCAGATCGTCGATACTATGCAGTGCTGCCAAAGTAAGTTGCCATCTCCTACGGCGAATACGTCCGAGATTTGTCCATTGCGATAATGCACTTGCTCATGTCTTCGCCTTGGCTTCGTGCGCTGTATCAGAATCAAGACGTTCCTAGATAGAAATCCGCCTTATGTGCAAGTGCCCGAACGCGGAGAGCAATACGTGGCTCGACGCCTGGTGAATGCATTCACCGAGCATTGGTATCAGCACTATGCAGCTGAGAGGCGAGCGCAGCTGGCGGCTCGTGATCCGTTGTTTCGTGCTCAGCGAGCCGAGCAGGATCAGCTCAGTGTGAACAGCGGTCCTAGGCGCTCCCCAAGCCCAGAAGAAGAAGTCGCCCAGTCCTGGTAGAGGGTGAGGAAGAAACGATCTTCGTCCGTGAAGTATGCCTGTTGGCTGATCTCGTTCTTTGATAGCTACCGACAAATTCAAACCGCAAGAGGCTGACAGAGTGTGCCACAAGCGACATGGTTTCCGACGATAAGCATCCGAGCGTAGAATGATATGCACTGTAGTAAACCATCTTCGACGTTTCAAGACATCTGAAAAAGGCGCATGAGATCGATTGAGCTTCGTGGAAGTAGAGAGGGTATCTGAGGGAACAAGTGGGAGATGCATGCAAAGTAAAGGATCGGCGGACTCGGTGAATTACCACTTGCGGGTGATGGTGAAATCGACGAGGAGATTAATAAGGATGTAGATCATAATGGCGTGCAAGAAGGCGAGCATAAAGCGCCGACCTGCTCTTGGACCTGCTGTGGTTTGCATGGAAGCGGGCATGGGTAGCAAAGCAGCGGTTTGTGCTTGAGCGGGGTGCATATGGGGATGATGTTGCGCGTGAGGGCAGTGAGAGGCAGGTACGATGACGATTCGAGCGGTTCCGTGTGGTGTGTATGGCGAGCAGCCGTAAGATGGCTGCGCAGGAGCTGCAGGATGAGCGGGCGCAGAGGATGATGACGAAGAACCAGCACCGATACCTCCACCAGCACCTTCTCGCAAGGCTGTCTCGTAAGATGGGACAGGCTCGTCTCTGTATGGTTGCATTGCTTCGTTCGTGTCTTTGCCCTGAGAAGGCTTTGAACCAGGTGTCGGATTGGGCGTCATTGTAGGTCTAGGCTGCGTGTATGTGCACGAAAAGATGTGAGAGGGAGTCCAGTGGTGACAGGTCAGAAGATGGTGGTCGAGATGGTGGGCTGAGTTGAATTCAAGATCGTGGTAAGGATGCAGGGTTCAAACGGCGTGCATCTTTCCTCAGTGAGTCGAGGCTCAGTTTCACACAGCCTTCGGCTGATCCGGGCCAAAATCGTGAATTTGTTAGAGTGTCGATTTCAGTCGTTTCAAAAACTTGCAAATTCTCGAGATCTGAGACAGACGGCAAAGACACGACAAAACTTCGAACAAGCAGATGTAACGGTGAACAGACACGCAATTTGCATTGCAGAAACGACAGATCGTCGCACGACCCGTCTCTAGAATACATGGTGATACAGCATTGAAAGAATGGTGGTAACGAAAAAGCTAGACGGAGGAAGAGAGAGATGTGTGGGAAAAGCGAAGCTCGATTGGCCACTGTGTAAAAGACCAGCAAGCATTATAATTCCCGCTTGTCTTGATCGAGGCACCTCCTCATGGCAACGACGCCGTTGCCGTTTCGAGCACGCAAACGCCCGAATCGACTGGAGCGAAGAGCTTTGGTAAGAGGTGCCAAAGTTTCTTTTTTAGTAGGTTAAGGAAAAGAAGAAAGGGGGATCGTCGGATTGCTCGACAGTCTTGAACCTTGCCCCTTGCGCTGCTTCTTGGAACAGAGAGAAAAAAAAGTTGGCTGTGGCACGTGACCAAAAATCTCGCGAAAGGTGCACTTTCCCTCCACCTTGAGCTTTGAAGAGGGAAAGCTGCACGGAAGCTCTAAAAAAGCGCGAATACGCTCGAGCCCTTTTTTGATGCTGTTGCTACTGTTGCTGCATGCTGGACCTGAAATCGCACAGGTTCCTTTGTGGTGGATCTTTCTTTCTTGCCCACTTTCATCTTTCACTTGCATCACACGCTTGGACCGCTTCCTTCGCAACGCAGCAGACAAAGAAGATGCGTTCGGAAGATCCGGCCAGATCCCACGACTCTAATCGGTAAAGCTCAGTCGAAGCTGCCAGCTCGCTGTTCTTCTTCCTGAATCGGCTTGACGCTTTTCCACTGTCTCCTCGCAAGTCATGTTTCACCTCTCAATCAACACATTCCGTTAGAGTCTCACGCCTCACAACCACCGCAAGTCATGCCGACGTACGCAGACATCTGGAACGAGCAGCAACGAGCTCTGGGTCAGTCAGGACCTTCGAACCCTGTCCGCCTCACCATCTCGAAAGGTGACTACGTATGGGATGCCCAGCTCAATCGCTTCCGGTACGACGAGCAATGGGAAGAAGAACACCTAATGGAAGATGAAGACCTCTATGACGACAGTTATCTGACAGCTCCCGCCTCCAGTAGCGACGTCGACAGTCGTGGCCCATCTCCTCCTCCTCTGTCGGCGCTTCAACCGACTACTCTTCACGGAAATGCCGAAGGACTGAGTCATCAGCCCTCGCTATGGGTGCTCGACACCAATACACTCATGTCGTGCCTCGAACTGCTAAAAGCGCTGTTCGCTGCGCTTCTCACTCGGAATGTTGCGTATGCAGGCGCATCTCGTGAACAAAATCAGCACGCGGCTTCTCCGACGCGACCTTCGCCCATCAAGCTCGTCATACCTTACGTTGTCGTATCGGAGCTCGATGGTCTCAAAGTCACACGTCGCAAGGATGATTCGGGTCGACCCGTCGCAACTCACGCAAGGGAAGCCAATCACTGGCTCCTCTCCGCCCTGCAGAAGCAGAAGCGCGTGCCCATCGACGAGTCCGGAACGAATCTGTCAGAAGACCTTTGGCCGCTCTTTGTCCAGCCGTCATCTCATTATCAGCGATCCAAGCGATCCAGAAACGGAACGAGCTCGAGCTGGATGACCGAGGACTCGCTATCCTGCGATGACGAGATCGTCAAATTCTGTGCCGACCTCAAGGGACAGACGCCGTCAAGTGTATGCTTTTGTTCAGACGACATCAATGCGCGCACTAAGGCCGAGCTTGACGGCATCGACTCGCTGGGAATGCGTGAACTAGCAAACGCACTCAAGAGTGGCTTCACCGACGTGCAAAGTTCGGAGCACAAATGGCTGTTTGTTGCGGATGCACTCATCGAGCAATGGGAGTATCAGGCTGGTACAGCTCACCAGCAGCAAAATGACCCTCATATTCAGCATCAACAATTGATGGAGCATACGCAACAGCATAGCTATCAGCCGCAACAACAGCCTGGATGGCATCCGTCGGGAACGCATCCGAATGGCAATGGAATCAACAGCATTGAAATGGTCGAAGTCGATATGGAAACGGAGGACCCTGCTCGAATTGTTCATCAACCCGGACCGACTCCTTTGCCAATATCATCCACTCGCTCTTTAGGATCCGTCAAGCGCAATGCTTTGTCTGCGGAGGGCCGTGGTACGACTGACAGCATTCATAGCCCACACAGCACCAGCCGAGCCACCAGGCCAAGAGTCAATCGCTCGCCGACGTATTCCTCACACCCAGCCCAAAACAGCAGCCATGCACCCACACCTATGCCAAGTACGACCATGGCAGATGATCAGTCAGCAGAGTCTGAAGCACTCAACCCACAGATCAGCTGGGAGGACCTCATGCAAGAGCACGGCTCCAATACTCGGGCTTCAACTCGTAATCGTAGATGGTAGACTCATCCCGCATCCTTTCTTCCTAGCATTCACACATATCATTTATATACCACGACTGCATACGCAGAAGTCATAGTCAATATCAGCACATTCTCCTGGCATCCATGAAGTTGTACTGGTGCATGTGTCCAGATTGAAATCCCCACCTGCACAAGCTTGGTGTGCGAAGACCCTGCGCTCTTGCCGCAATAATCTCGGAAGTCGGAAAATCGCAACGAAAGCTTCCACCGACACACGGACCCCGAATACTTGCTTGACCCACACACACTCTCGACCGTTTATCATTGACTTCAAGACGCCATCTCCGCCCCTGTCCTGCATCCAGCTTCTCAACAACAGCAAACATCATTTCCGACCGCATACAGCAAGGACCGTCAGTACGACCCCACCACAGATTGTCTCGGTGACTGAGCTTTCAGTCTACTCATTTGTCAATAGGTAGCTCGAAACCGCCGTCAGCACAACATTAGCATATCTCAGCCAGAATGGCGCGGCAGCCGGCAAAGCGCCGCAAAGTAGCTCCAACACAAGAGCTCGACGTTGAAGGTGATGACGATTGGCAGAGTGACGAGCTATCCTCTTTAGGTGGGTCGGATGATGAAGAGTCCAATTCTGACTCCGGATCTGACTCAGGCTCAGGATCCGGATCAGAAGATGAAGATGACGACGAAGACGATGTGATCGACATGCTCAAAGACCCCTCAACATCAAAATCGAAAGGAAAAAGAAGAGCGAAACCCGAAGTTGAAGTTGTCATCCCACTTGTCACTCCTGACGGCGAATCACCCGTTAAGCGCAAACGTGGGCGACCGAAGAAAGAGCCACAACCCAAAGAGCCAAAGAAGAGAGGCAGACCGCGCAAGTATGCACCGGGCGAGAAGCGGCCGAGACGGTCAAGAAGGAAGCTGAACGAGGACGGAACGTTCAAGAAACGCGGAAGGCCGAAGAAGGTGGTCGATCCAGATGCAGTTGAGATGAAAGTGCCAAAGAGGAGAGGAAGACCACCAAAGGTGAAAGAGGAGGGCGAGGAGGATACGAAGAAGAGGAAGAGAACAGGAGAAGCAGGGACGAAGAAGAAGAAGCGCGAGTTCGACTTGCTTGCTGGGCTCGATCTCGACTTTGATGACGACAGTGCCGCTGGTATCGTACCCGGTGTCGGTGATGCAGACGGCGATGGGTGGGAAGACGAGACCGACTCGCCACGGAAGCAGGACGACATTTTGGCCAAGCTCAGGCGACGCATTCTATACAGACAGCAAGATGCAGAGCTGCAAGACTTCATCGATAATCTCGGACCTGACGGCAACCCTATCGCAACAACGCCGTCGAAGAAACCGACAGAAAACGGCGCCGCTGCCGAGGAAGCGCCAGAGCGTGTTGATGAAGGCCCACGACCAGGGCTGCCACTAATGACCAAGTTCACTGACGATGCCGCATCCAGCATACCCTCTTCGGAGAAGCGCAAAGAGCGTCAGCCATTCGAACCATCCGGAGTCGCACAGAGCAATGAAGCCATGTCTGCACTCGCCGAAGCCGCAGCGTCTGCTGCTGCTGAGACAGAAGATGCACAATCGAAGCAAGCAAAACCAAAAGGTCGCCCGCCAGGTTCCAAGAATCGTCGACCAGATTGGGAAAACAATCCTCTCCTCGTGGCCTCGCGTACACCCACCAACAACAGCAGTGGCGATCGAGGCCTCTCGCTTTATGGC
This sequence comes from Pseudozyma tsukubaensis, assembly GCA_001736125.1. Classification (NCBI taxonomy): domain Eukaryota; kingdom Fungi; phylum Basidiomycota; class Ustilaginomycetes; order Ustilaginales; family Ustilaginaceae; genus Pseudozyma; species Pseudozyma tsukubaensis. Next base: position 236,027 of record MAIP01000015.1, on the reverse strand, counting down.
TCACCCGGCGTCACCGCCAGCGCTGCGAATGGTGCAAGTGGCTCAAACCTGGTCAAGCCCACATCATCGGACGCATACTTCCTCTTCAACACGTCCAAACGCGCACGTGGACTCGCCGGAATGGGCATCGGCACTTCCTCTTCCCTCATTTCGACCAATCTTCCCGCTCTCGACGCACGAACCTTGGAACGCACTGTGGCCGACCAAACGCAACCAGGGGCGTCTATTGCAGACTTAGCTACGCGCATGTACCGCCGCTTACTTCCCGTATATTTGGCCCAATTGCTAGCAGGCTATGCCATTATCTTCCACGGCGTCGGAAGTAAGACCAAGTTGCTTACCGAGCTAGTGTCGAAGAGGATCGAAGCGGAAGGAGATGCAATCGGGGTAGTGGCACAGGGCGCTATGAAGGGTTTCAAAGTCGAAGATATGCTGGGAGAGATTGAGAGAGCAGTTGGGCTGGGGTCGTTAACGATTACGACGGCTGCAGTGGCAAGGGACGGAGAGGATGGTGGGAACGCGGCGACTGTCGTTTCGACGTTGACAGCAGCTCGAGCGGAAAGAATAGTACGCAGATTCTCGCCATCTACAGGGAAGAGAGAAGTGCAAGGACCAACCAAGCTCTTCTTGATATTGGAGACGTTCGACGCCCCAGGCATGCAGTCTTTACGTTTCAAAAGCGTTCTCGAAACGCTTGCGCGATCGAAGGACATCCACATTATGGCAACGACAGAACACGTCAATTCAGGTTTCATCGCTTCCACTACGGGCCAACAAGCCTCGTCTTCCGTCTCTTCAGCGAATATCATCGACGAATCGCCGACCGCACGAGAAGGTGGAGGACGACTCTGTTGGATTTGGCAGAACATGTCGACATACACCCCGAGTCTGGACGAGATGCTCATTATGCGTTCCAACACCGCGTTCTCATCTTGGATGCCGGCTCTTCCACCTTCCCTCGACCTTATTGGTTCAGCAGCTTCGCTTACCGGAAGGACGCTTCCTGCGGGTGCCGCACAATCGTTCTCGAACAATACTGCAGACGGAGCAAGTGGTGTGGCTTACTACAACGGTCTTCAAGTATCCGACGTCTTCCGAACGGTGTCCGAGACTTCGGCAATCTCGATTCTCAAGTCTGTCACCACCAAAGCCAGGGCGCTATTCAACCTCCTTGCCAAGCAGACTCTCGCTACGTCCTCCGGCGACGCAGAATCAACCGGCGGTGTCGGAGGCGTACCGTACGCAGACTTGCTCAACAAAGCAAAGAGATCGTTCCTGGTCTCGAACGAGGCAGATTTCAAGTCGTTGCTCATCGAGTTTAAGGACCACCATCTGTGCCATGTTAACAAGCAGGGATTGATATCGATCGGATTGGCCGACGCAAAGGTGCTGCAGAGCGTGTTGGATCGCTTGAAGTCGATCTAGCTTCACTTTTGACCCTTCAGTATGATAAGATTGGAGTTCGACTAATCGTACTGTGTACGAATGGATGTGTGGTTTGAATGTGTGTGAACCGGGTATATTGCTCGTCGAAGCTTGACTTTTGAGAAGATGATTTGAAGTGCTTGGAGGGAGCGAGTGTGATTACTGATCCTTCTTGCCCTCCTTTTCAGATGCCTTGGCTTGCTTCGGTGCGCTTTGCACATCCGAATCGTCCTCCAAGAAAGCCGCAACAACGTACGCTGCCAGCACCAGGTTTACCACCAAAGCCGCCAATCCGCCTGCATATGTCGCATTTCCTGTAGAGCCGTATTACACCAAAGTCCAAAGCACAGGGTCATGTCAGAATCTCCAATCAGGCACACCATTGATAGATTAGAGGGTGGTCAAGCTTACCTCCTAGATACCTGTCCTTGGCAAAGAAATACGCCGAAAGAGGCGCTGCAAAGAGCGCTACTGAGAAGAAGGCAAGTTTGTAATAGACTCCTCTTGCTGGGTCCTTGCCTCGTGGGGCTACGCGGGAAGGTGTGACGGTGAGGCTTGACATTGCTGCAATCCCGCTCGTGTCTTGCTATACGGGCTATGGAATGATACTGTGATGCGATGAAGAAGTGTCGCAGAAGAAAGGAAGAGGAGGAGAAGGTGGTCAAAGCACGCAAAGACCCTGTCTGCATCCTTTTTCGAGGCGCTGAAAAATTTCGGATTTCGGCACTTTCTGAAGAAAGTGGAGCAAGGAGAACGACATCTTCCTTCTTCCCTCGACCTTACTCCCCCCTTGTCCTACAACGATAATCACGCAAGGATGCCGGACAAAGTCCTACTCATAGGGCCCGTCCATGGGCGGCTGACAGAGCTCATCTCCAAAGTTTCTGCCATTCAGTCGAAACACGGCCCTTTCGCAGCACTTTTCATCCTGGGCGACCTCTTCGCATCCGACCCTACCGAAGCTATACAACAACAACAAACGGATCTTCTGGAGAGGAAGACGAAGCTTCCTATTGCTTCATACTTCTATCAAGGCTCTGACCCTTTGTCGGCCGCGGTTCAAGCGAAAGTCGACGAGGCACATTCAAAACCGCAACAGGGTGTATCCAAAGGACTTGTCAAGGTCGCAGAGAATGTCTACTACGCCAAAGGCAAGAGCGGCGTCTTCACTACAGCGGAAGGTTTCAGAGTAGCCTTTGTCGGTGGCAGATGGGACGCAAAGTCCTTCGCTGAAGCGAACGAGGGCATGGAAGCGTTCGACCCCGAAACATGGTACGAAACCGAATTGCAGCGAAACCAAGACGAAAATCTACCACATGTCACTCCAGCAACGATCAACCGTCTCCTTGCGCATCCAAGCTTCCGACTTCCATCACCCTCCTCTTCCTCCTCCTCAGCTCCTACAAGGACTAATGGAGGAGCAAAAGCAGGAACCCTCGCCGCCGCCCGCGCATCCGCATCGATCGACGCCGCACGTGCAACCGCCCACACCGACGCACTCAAACTCCTCACCGAACGACCACCCATCGACCTCCTCCTGACCAACTGCTGGCCGACTGGCATCACCCTCTTCTCGACTTCTCCCAATCCTGCCGATCTAACCGGAGGCTTGCCGGATCCAACAACACGCATGTGGGGCTCGCCCGCAATCGCTCGTCTCGCATCCCACGCTTGTCCTCGATACCATTTCGCTCTGGCACCTAGCGAGGCTGATGGCGAAAACAGCCTCCCCGTCGGGATCGAGCAAGACACGGCTACAATGGGAGCTTTCTGGGAGCGTCAGCCCTATGTTACTGATTTGGGTGCTTACCTTCCACCTTTGCAACAACCAGCTGGGGAGGAAGGCCCGCAGCAGAGAAGAGAGAAGCAAAAGTTTAAAACGGTGACCAGATTCGTGAGCTTGGCCAAATTTGCGAATGAGAAGAGGAGGAGGTGGTTCTTGGCGTTAAATTTGACGCCTGCGGATGAGCAGAAGGTGGAAGCAGTGGGGAATGTGGTGCCCGGAAATGCGACGCAAACGCCGTACTTCGTCCCTTCTGCGTCAAGTCGAGAAGGGGGAAAGAGACAGGCACAAGCATCTGCAGGGGCAGGAGGGGGTGAGATGGATGCAGGCCCAAACTATCGCTTCCAAGAAGGCCGAGGGAATAAAAGGCAGCGCGGCGAAGGTGCAGGAGGAGCAGGAGGGGAGGACGTTCCGCCCAAAGGATACGTTTGTAGGATATGCGGCGTTGAAGGCCACTACATCCGCCTATGTCCTTCGAAGCCTCCCCCTACTACCAGCATCACCGCCTCTTCCTCGAGCGGATCGAACACCGTCCCTCTTCCTTCGGCCGCTGACCCCTCCAACGGCGGCGAGAGAAAAAGTTGGAGCCGAAGTACGATGCCCCTCCCCGCCGGTCTCCCTACCAAACCTACCTTCGCCCAGCACCCAACAAGAAAACAAATGATCCCCGTAGGCCCTTCCAACTGCTGGTTCTGCCTCTCGAACCCCTCCGTCGCCAAACAACTTATCGTTACCATCGGCTCCGAATCCTACCTTGTCTTCCCTAAAGGACCCTTCTCCCACCCCACGATCAACAGTATCTCGTACAGCGGGAGCCACTTGTTGATCGTACCGCTTACACACACATCGAGTCTCCTCCCGCCCGCGCACCCTGTTCTTTCAGGCGGAGGCGGGGGGAAAGGAGGGGAGGAAAGAAACGAGGAAGAAGTGAAAAGGGTAAGGGAGGAGATGGAGGAAACAAAATCAACCATACGCCAAATTTGGGCGGAAAGGGGACACGCCATGCTAGAATGGACGCTAGTCAGAGTGAAAACGAGCGTTCGACAGACGCACATGCAGACGCAACTTTTGGCTCTGCTCTCTAGCGTTGTTGCCGAAAAAAGTCTCGTCAAGTCACTCGACGATGCGCTCGAATCGCACTCCACTGGTTCCTCCTCGATACTGCGCAATGCAGAGGACATTGAAGCATACTTTGAATCCGGCAAAGTGGTAGGTGAGCCGGAAGAGCAAGATGGATACTTTCACATGTGTCTCCACCTCCCCTCCACCTCTGCGGCTGGGGAGAAAAAGGAGTGGTTGTTGCCGCTGACAACACACACCCGCTTCCCGGTACAGTTCGTCCGTTCCTCCCTAGCTAAGCTTTTGGAAGTCCCCCAGCTGGCCGATTGGAAAACTGCCCAAGAGCAAGAGCAGACTGCGGAGGAAGGGGTGAACGGCGAAGATGTGGAAAGGGCAAATAGTGCCGGGTTTAGGAGCTTGGTTTTGGCCAAATCGACGTAAAGCCACTTTCTCGTTTCGCGCTTGCAGGGAGGTGCAATGGAAGATGATGTTATCAATGTGTCGTGGTATGCTTGTGTTGGGTATATTGATGGTCATCGTAGTTTACATGAGATGCTCGCGTGTTGATGTGAAGAGGAAGAGGGAAAGGAAAGTCAATGGTGTCGTCGACGTTTCTCCTCCCTCCTCTTACTCGATTTTTCCGAACGATGATGATCATGATGCTCGTGTCTATGCTTGCGCTTTTCCCTCCTTTCCTCCCTCTCCCTGTGGTTCTCGCGACCTTTCTCCTTTTTAATCTTCCTCCGCCTTCCTCCCTCCCCATCACCTCGCCTTGGAGCAGGTGTCGATTCCTCGCCTTCGAACAAGATACTGCGCAACCGTCTCTCCGCTTCCTCCCTCGTCAATTGCACACCTCCGACCATTTCTTCCCCGCCTGTCTCGGTTCCTTCCTCTTCTTCGTCTTCCTCTGCCCTTGCGTCGGGGCGAGATCTGCGCTTGACTTCCACGCCCTGTGACGCGGATTGTTGCTGGGAGAGATGCGAAGGAGATAAAAGCTCCAAAAACTGCTGTGCGAGATGATACGCAAATGGTTGGGAGGGGGAGAAAATAGAAGCCACCTCCGGCCAGACAGAGGACCACGCTTTGGTGCCCTTTTTGCTTTCTTCAGCCTCGTTTGGAAGTGTTGCGTCTGGATCCGCTTCGCCGTCGTCGTCATTGTTGATGGTCTCGTCGCGTTGCGATCGAGTGCGTGATCTTCCGCGTCGCTCTTCCCCTTCATCATCGTCGTCCGAATCATCAGAGTTGGACATCGCATCGGATGGCGTGGCAGAACTCTGCGTCCCACCTTCTCCCTCATAATCCGCTCCCTCCTCTACTCCGCCTTCGATCCGCCTCCTCACCCTACCTATATCAGGATGCTCCTTCCTCGGCCACGCATCCGTCTCTCCCTCTTCACCACCACCCACCAAATCCCTCCCCCAAACATCCCCCCTCTTCACACCCAACCCCAACCTCCTCCCATCCTCAACTCTCTCCTTCCTACCCATGCCATACACCCTCTGCCTCCTCGCCGTCTCCCCCCTCACCCAAGCCGCACTCGCCTGAATCGCCTGCTCAAAACACCGCCTCGCTTTCACCTTGGTCGCTCGATCTAGCTTCCTCAACTCCACCCCCCCTCCCCTCCTTTCTTCTGCTTCTTCTCCTTCGAGGTTATTCAACAAAGTCTGTACGCCCACAAAAACGTACAGCATTCCCAGCGTCACATGCAACTCTGGCTGCCCACGATAGGGATGCATATTGACTCTCAACTCAAGCAATTCTATCGCCGACGAGAGTTGGTTTACGGCGACATACTCGCTGACGAGGGCATAAGTAGTCTGGGTGGCTTTAAAATGCGAACTGCTCTCGCGATCCACTTGTTGCAACCACTCCAATTTTCCCCTCCTCTCCCCCTCTCCTTCTCCTCGGGTAGTGCTAGAGCTATCGTTAAGCGCAAGCAGCAACAGCGCAGTCTGCCATCCTTCATTCGTACTCCATTCATGTGCTGCCAAGATCACCTTGAGAAACTTTGCTGCCACTTTTAATTCGCGTCGGTGTATAGACAGTTGTAGGAGGTCCCAACATTTGCGTAGATGTCTACGACGCAGAGAGGTGAGCGAGGTGCGGGAGAAGTTAGAGTTGGATACTGCTGTACCGCGGCTCGTAAGCAAAGCGAGAGAGGGCGATGCGTGCGACAGCGAAGGCTGTAGAGAGCGATATGTCGGGAGGAAGGGAAGAGAGTTGTTTTTGAGTGCTCGGATTTGGTGGTTCTGATTGATACCTGTGCCGAGGAAGGGAGGCGGGTGGAACAACGTTCCGCGCTCCATGGCGACCTGTGCGCAGAAGCAATTCGGTTCAAATGAGGCAGAAAGATGACGGTCGTGGTGATGGTAGGAACGAGAGCAAGGACGGAGAACGAAGAAGAGGAAAGAGGGAGGAAGGGAGGATGGTAAAATTTGGCCTGTTGACGTTGGACCCTGAACTCCACTTTTCACTACACCGCCAAACCGTGACCGACTTCCGCGGTTTTCAGGCCTCACCGACTCGAACAGCAAACATCACTCAAACCCCTCCGCCACCATACCTTCGCAGTCTCACAGCCTCCATCACATAAGTACAGAGTACTGAAACAATAGTATAACAAATCGACCAGGAACCAAAACGCTCATAGGACAACATAAATAAGGAGAAAGAGAATATTGCGAGACAATCAAGCCTCACTAGCGACCGAAATCCTCCTACTCGACCTCGTCCCTCTCTTACCTCCCGCCGCTACCCCGGCCGCAGCCCCACTCACCTTACCACTCTTCCCCCTAGCCCTCGTCAATTTCGCCACTTTCGCCTGTGCTGCACCTTCGAACGCCTCATCCTGCTCACCCTTGGCCGCTGCTTGAGCCAAGATCTCTTCAAACTCTCGCAAGTCTCCTGCCCCTTCACTCGTGCCACCTGCCGCTCCACCTGCAGCTCCACCTGCTCCACCCCTTCCTCCGGCTGCACCTCCTGCGCTCTTGTTTGCTCTTGCTTTGGCCAAGATCTCCTGGAATCGCTTGTACACCTCCGCATGGAAAAGCTTATCCTGGTAGAAGGGCAATCCTTCGATCAACTTCTTGACACTCCTCTCGCTCTTATACGGCAACAACGACAAACAGAAAGCGATGTCCCTCCACTGTCGTTCCGAGTTGGTCAATCTGAATCGTTGACACAGCTTCTCGACAACGTTCTCGGCTTGCTTCTCCTTGTCAATAAAAGTGAAGATGAACTTCATCGTTCGGGCGAAAGTCTCTTCGTCGACAGCGTGCTTGCCGATGGACAAGTGCGAAATGATATCCGGCAAGTTATTATAGACCGCGTTCTCCTTTGTAGCCAGTTCGGAGAAGAAGAGTTTGGCAAGGTCCGAAACACGTGGTTCGGGATCTTCGAGACATTTGGCCATCTCACCAAGCTGACCTTTGACTTTGATCATACCGTTGAGGATAAGATGGGTCAGCACCATGAGGGTGTGCTTCTTGACCGAGAGATCGCTATCGGCAAGTCCAGCGTAGAGGCGGTCCGAGTTCTCATCGACGAGTGAACCAAAGCAGACCGCGATATCACCGAGAGCAATGACAGCGTTGGAGCGAATGACAGCGTCCTTGGATGTCGTCAAGATGTGAAGCAGAAGAGCAAGGTTGGACTCGCAGAACGTCGAGGAGACACACATGAACTTGCAAAGCGTCAAGACGGCAGCTCGGCGTACAAGCTCGTTCGGGTACGACTTGGGACTGGAGCAAATCGAAGTGATTATGGGCCCAAACATGGCGAGGACGCTGCGACTTCCATAAAGAAGCTCCTTCTCTCGGACACTGGCGATGACCTCACCGATCTCGTCTTCGGCATTACCAGCAACTTGATCCAGCTCTTCGACAGCTGCAGCGGCGGCGGCAGCAGCAGCACGACTCGCCTTACCCTCGGAAACGGCCTTGGCGACAGCCTTCTCCTTGTCAGCCTCAGCCTTACGACGCTTGTACTCTCGCTCGACGAGCTCAAGGTAGACAATGTGCTTGAGCGCAACGTGGCCTACGATGAACAAGAGCTGAGCGAGTTGGAATGCGTCGCCCATGACAGGACCTTCGGAGCTCGACGAAGGGCCATCTCTGGCATCTGGCATCGAAACGTCGCTCGCCGCATCATCGTCAATCGACTCGGCAGGCTGCAACTGAGCGGCTGTCTTACCACCAAAGACGCGGGAGGTCATGCCGCGAATGATGTCGGTGCAGAGCGCATCGGGCTGCTCACCAAGCAAGTAGATCGTGTTGATGGCGTTTTCGGCAAGACTGAACCATTCGCCACGGCTGGCACCCTTGAGAACGTCACCCGACATCTGGATAGCTGCACGCAGTCGAACGAACATGGGATGCGTCATAGGGTAGCGCACACTCTCGTCGCTGAGTGCACCTTTGACCTTCTTGACACTTCCACCGAGTCGCTGCAGTGCGACGCACGTGTACTTGGCAAGCACAACATCCCGAGCACCAAGAGGTCCAAGACCAACCCGCAGCAACACGTCGATCTGCTCCGAAATAATCTCGCGTCGGGCGGTAGCAAGCATACCAAGCACGATGATGGCGCCTCGTCGCTGAGCTGCAGAGATGGCGCGAGGAGCCGAGTAGACGGCCCAGAGCTTGTTGACCACTTCAGGATGAACGAGATTCTCGATCTGCATGGTCTTGAGCATCTCCTCCAGCGAGGTGAGCTCAGCGAGCGTGGCGCCGAATGTGCGCTCGATCATGTTCTTGGCAATACGCGCGACATTGTCCTTGGCGTTCATGTCGGCACGTGCGTCAAAGTAGAGCGCGCGGTAGACTTCGATGAGACGCGATCGAACGCCCTTGAGTTGACTGCCGTCTTCCATTACGAGAGTGTTGTCCTTGGTCCAGATAAGATGGACCATCTTGCGAACACCAGCGGCGGCACCGGACAGCTTGTACTCGTGAGCTACGCGGAAGAACTCCATGCTTTCGAGTACTTCAGCCTTGTTGGTGGAGGCAAGCAGAAGTGTCAAGTTGGGCATGGCGGTCTCGATCTGAGTGATGAAAGCGAGAGCGTCAGTGTAGTAGCGCTTGGTCAGACGAAGACGCATGACCTTTTCAGCATCGACAGGCTCCATCTCGGCTTGAGCAGCGGCAAGGGCTTGGAGGTCGACTCCAGAGCGGCGACCCTTTTTCGCTTTGGATTTGACCTTCTCCTTTTTGGTCTTTGACTTGCTCGAGCGTCTCGGCGCCTCGTCATCGTCATCATCGTCGTCATCTTCTTGCATAACAGTGTCGTCACCATCCTGCTCCTCGTCGTCTTCGTCCTCGTCCATATCCTCATCGTCATCCTCAGAGTCGGCCTCAGACTCTCCATCCTGATCGACGGATTGCTCGCCAGGCAAATTGAGCGAGCCTTCGGTCTCCTCCAGCTCCTTCGACACCACGTCGTATCGGCCTTGCCATTCTTGAAGCGAGAGCTCACCACCGTGAAGCATGCCGAATGGATGCGTGAGAATGAGTTTGGTGAGGAGGGCGATGGCATTCTTGCGGACACCGCTGCTCTTGTCTTCGAGGTGGCGGATGCACATGTCGGTGATTTCGGTTCGTTGCTTGGGGAACTTGGTAGGAAGATCGAGGAGACGACCGCAAACAGTGATAAGCTTGGAACGGACATAAGAGTTGAGATCGAGGAAGCGCTCGATGAGAAGGTCGAAGAAAGTCTCGATCTGCTTCTTGCGGGCTTCAGCGCTTCCTCTGTTCTCTTCGGCACCGTCGTCGCCGTTGGCACCAGCTTCGCCTCCGTCAGCATTGAGCGAGTCGTCGGTAAGAGCGAGCTCCTTGATCAGAAGACCAAGTGTCTCGATAAGAGCATTGCGCATGGGGTAGGATTCGGAGTCGAGATGCTTTTGCAGCAGACTGATTTGCTTGAGTACGCTGCGTGGACTGAGTTCAGCCATGCGGACGAGGAAACGACCAAAGGAACGAGGACTCTTTGTATCCATGGCTCCGAAGTTCTTGGCAGCGACTTCGCGAAGCACTTCCTCTCCAAGACGCTCGTAGTCAAATTCGAGACGCATGACAGCCAGCAGCTCAGCCATTGGCTCTGCGAGATGCTCGTAGTATTGCAAGCTCTGCATGATACTTGTCTGCGCGCTGAAGGCTTGACCGTGCGCCTTGACGGCTTGGCAGATAACCTTGAAGATGCCGAGCTTGATAGCTTGTACCTTTAAATAAGACTCGTTTTCTTGCAAGAGAAGAGCAGGTCGAAGGAGACAGCCGGAGATGAACGAGTCGCGTGCAGCAGAGACGGTCCACATGCGCTCGCTTCGAACACGGGCAGCCTTGGACATGAGGGTGAGGACGGCAGGGATGGAGTTGGACCATGCCCATGCATCTGCTTTTGCTGAACCAGATTTGGCGGCGGCAGCAGCAGCAGCGGCGGACTTGGCACCTGCACCACGACGGCCTCGGTTGGCTACAATAGCCGCTGCCGAACCTCCACTGTCGGCCCTCGCGCCACTGTGCTTCTCTGCGACGGAAACGAGCCATTGCAGAAGGAATGCATACCTCTCGAGTGTCTCTGCGTGTGATGAGTATGCGTTCGGATCGTCGCCGTCAAGCTCCCTTTGTGCCTCGTCAAGTGCGTTGGACATGCCCGAAGCGATGACATCGAGTAGCTTGTTGCAAGCATTGGGACAGAGATTGGCAAAGTGTTTGAGATAGGATCGGATAAGGTCGTAGATCTCTGGTGTTGCGACATTGTCGGGGCTAGAAGTGATGGCATCGATGGCGGTGTCGAGTGTCGAGATCTGTTCGGAAGCGTTCATGTCTTCGACAGCGACCTCTTGTGGGATGATGTAGGGTTCATCCTGGAGAAGAAGGAGCTCGTCAGCGAGATTGTAGCGGCCGCTAGAGGCCTCTCCATCTGCTGAAGTCATCTTTGCTGTATTGTATGAGTACGTGGCTATTGCCACCTGGGGCGATGAGCGTGACGATCACTGCAAGAGCGAGAGGGCGAGGTCGTGGTCCTCACCGCAAAGTTGAAGATGCGGCAGCTGCAGCAATATTGAAAGGACTGCGGGTATAAGATGACGCCGGATTTTTGCCAGGGGATGGTCGAGAATGTGATGGTGATGTTTCAACAGCGTCCACCTGAGCGACACTGATGATGATGATGATGGTGGTGGTTGCGACGATGACAAGATCTTCAAGTGGAATTCACCGCGCCGTCAGTGTTTGGTGTGTGTGTTGCTCTTTACCTTACAAGCCCTCGGCATCTGAGCTGGATGCAGCCCTTTTTCGACTGCGCATTTCTCAAAAATCAAAAGTGTTGGTCTTTGTTAGGCAAATCCGACGCGCGCTCTCTGAGCTGCAACCGCAGAGCGTGTTTTCTATCAACCAATTTGTTAGACTGGTTCTCCAGCCGCGCCCTCCTCACGTGATTCTCTTCTCTTGGTAAACATTCCAGATCGAGATTTCTTTACTGCGATGAATTGATCGGCAAGATGGCGCGGCTAGAAGAAGAAATATGCCAACGCACCGCGAAGAAAGAAGCAGCAAGCAACTGTCGGCTTCATTTCGCATTCAAGCCAAAGTGAATGCAATGCGCTCGAGCCTAGCGCGGCGCGGTTCTAAAAGAGAGAACTGGTTAAACTCAATTTGGCGCAAGCTGCGTGTGACACTTGAACGCGGTCAGACAGCGCAAGCAACGGGAAGCGGACGGTCCTCTTTGTTGAACGAAGGCTTGAGAAGATTGCATTATTGCGTCTGAAGTTGTCAGTTGTGAATGTTCAGGTTGAGTGTTGGCATTCCTTGATGCAGGAGTCAAACTCAATCTGCGGCTCTCCACCTTGGTTTCCAAGTCATTCTTCGACATCGCTTTCGTTGTTTCTTGCTTCTCGACCACGATCACACACGACTCGAAACGGACAATCGCAACGTCCGCTGCCTCGATCCTCCGCAAGCAACTCGAGTACGAGCAGAGCAGGCTCTCTCATCTTGACACACGGCAACCACGCAAACGTCCCACATTCGGACCCTCCGATTGCACAAGTCACTCGCTTGGTCACGGCACACCCTTTCTTAATCGGAACGACCGACTTCATTTGGCAACACGCACGCACGCACGCACTCTGTTCCCACGCTCAACTGGTCACAATCCGAGTCTGGATTGACTCAAGCATCAGCGACAATGGTAAGTTCCACACAATCACACGACAACGCCCCAGTCCCGCAATTTCGCAACTTCAGTCGTCAAAGCATTGTTTGGTGGGAGGAGCTACTCAGCAGTGCAAGCAGAGCTGCGGCAAAGGATCCTTCCTCGGTACATCCTTCTACCAAAACACCTGTCTCCCGACCATCTTTGTCCAGGCATTTCGCGCCCGAGACTTTGAAAGGACACTTGGGTCATGACCAAAATTCGCCGTCGCAACCTCCGTGCTAGCTCTGCCTCACCTATTGCAGCCCGTCTGCAGCGTCGCTCTTCCTCCAATGACGATGCTGCCGTGCACCAAGACCACGACAAAGCTACTAAGGCTGCGGCGCGCGACTTTGACGGCGTCCACATTGATTCTGATGCGATCGTCTCGGAGGATCAAATTGACTTGAAATCCTTTATTGACCTTACCTCCCATTCTGCCGACTTTGTCAATCTTCCTCCCCCTTCCTACGGTTCTCCTTCATCCAACCGATCGCGCTCTTGCTGTCCCTCTGACTCTTGCGACGACTACGACGGCATCATCATGACCAACATCTCACAGGAGCAGCAATCGAGCGCCCCTCTCCCCGCAAGGAATGTCGTCAACTTCCTCCGCAACAAGTCTGGCATCAAGACCCGTGTCGGTGCTCTCAACGGCAAACGTGTCGACTACTTCAAGGGCTCTGCTGCCGTCAAGGCCTTGCTCTCCCCTGCCTACGCCAAACTGAAAGATGTGCCGAAGGTGGCATCGAAAGAAGAAGCCGAAGAATGCCTGCACAACATCATCCCTTTCGCCTTCTTCCTCCGCGTCGACCGTGGCGCTAGTACAGGCGGCAAAGACTCGCCCAAAGTCGTCGAGATCAATCAACAGCAGATGTTCAAGTCCGATCTTCACTACGTTTGGCTTTACGAAGGATCTCAGCTCGGGCTCAAACTTGCAGGATTGGGAATGGTCGTCGTCATGCTGGCAGGTGTCATGTTTCCTCTCTGGCCTCCGATCATGAGGTTGGGAGTATGGTACTTGTCCGTTGGTGCGCTAGGCTTGATTGGTCTATTCTTCGCCATTGCCATCGTCAGGTTGATCTTCTGGTTGATCACCATCGTAGTCGCAAAACCCGGTATTTGGATCTTCCCCAACTTGTTCGAAGATGTTGGATTCGTAGACTCCTTCATTCCTTTCTGGGCATGGGACGTTCCACCACCGCCCAAGAAGAAGAGCAAGTCTTCCTCCGCCGCCGCTGCTACCACCAGCGCTGCCGGAGGAGGAAAGAAGAAAGCGGCCACCACTGCATCCAGTGGAGCCAGTGCCAGGCAAGCAGCACTCTCCAACCTAGGAGGACAAGCTCCCACAGCTGCCCCACCTTCACCACCTAAACCGCAGCAAGCAGCCCACTCTCAGCCCGCCGCTGCCGCAGAAACAGCCAATGGCCAAGCTCAACCTTCAAGTACTGGTAGCGGAGGTCCAGGCGCCGGCGACAGCTTGGACGATATCAACTAGGCGCGCGCCTCTTTTTTTTGGCGTCGATCATTGTCAAATATCCTTCTTCCCATCCAGCATCCCTCGCCGTTCAGATGGCGGTTGGTCACAAAAGTCATTCTCATCACTAATCTTGCAATTTCATCTTAATGCTTTCGTCTCTTTTCTTTTCGGGGTTCTGAAAGCTGTGTTGGGAATATGCTGTGTAGCGCAATGGATCATCCTTCGGTGTTGCAAAGAACACAAGACGGTGCAATGTCCGAATGCGCTTCGTCGTGTCTGATACGTCGAATGCGGTCGAAAGTCTGGTTTGACTTGGTACACACTCTCACACACTTCGCATCGAACGGTCAGATAAACGTGATCCATTTGAGTTCCTATCAGCATGCATGCTTTTCCTGGCCCTCTTTTACACGTCAGATTGCCAAACAATCACATGACTTATATCCGCCGCGTAAGCGCTCCCATCGTCTGTGGGGGCACCGAAAGTGATCTTGTTTCCTGCTCCCGCATTAAGCTTAATTTTTACGGGGGTGTCTTGTAGGATGCCGTTTGGGCTACCACCCGTGGGGTAGGTGATATTCTGCACGCTTCCACCGTTAACACTTACGCTACCGAACCTCCAACTCGGGTAGCCGTTTTGATTACTATAGTAGACGCTAGCCCAAACGTCACCTGCCTCGCCATTAGGGGTGGACACGTTGTTAAGCGTAAACGTATTCCCGTTGCCAACGTAGGTAGCGATGACGCCACTCGGGCAGATGGAGCATGGGGAGAACTTGGCATCTGCATTACCGCTGATCGTCGTCGTAGCAGCCGAGAGGGAGAAACTTTTGTTACTCGGCACAGCGTATCCCGAGGCGGCGCTGGCGTCCGGTTTCCAAACCGGCAAATGAACTAAGCTCCGCGAAACGATGGGGTACCAAACGTAACTGGAATCTTCCAGATTCGTCACCCACCATCGATCACCCAGATAGACATCCAACTTGTCGTTCGGGGTGATCTCGAATGTGTTTTGGCTGTTATACGTATCGTATGCATTTGGCGCAATGTAGTTGCTATACGTTAGACCGGTCGTACCGAGGTTAGGGGTGGTGTAGAGGCTGTTGGCGTTGGGTTGCCAACCGGACTGGTTGGAAACTACCATATTATACAGCCCGGCATCGTCTCTAAATACCCCAAAGCCTTCCAGTCTCGATTGAATCGTCGAAACGAGGGTGGTGACGTTCTTGTAATCGCTCGTCATCTTCGCTACCCCTACCTCGGCATTCCCATTGGTCGCAAAGAGAAGGTACCCCGGGTTACCTGAGGAAAACGTGTCAACGTAGACATTCATATCCCTACTCTCCATACCTAGAGGACTGAACACCCCTTCCGATGGGCAGGTGTACGGCCCCGTAACCTTGTCCGCATAACAAACGCCGACTTTCGCCAGGGAGTAATTAGAGCTATCCGCATGAAACCATAGCACGTACTCCCCCGTCGAGGCGTTCTTAATCAACTTAGGTCGTTCCCCAACTTGGAAAGGAAGATCGGAGGAGGGGGGAACGATAAGTCCGTGCGAATCCCAGTTGATAAGATCAGTAGAAGAGTAGAGGGAGAAGCCTTGGAAGCCGTTTCCGCTCCCCTTAAACTCGCCGACCCAGTACCAGAGGTTATCGGACGAGTCGAAGATAAGGCCTGCACCATGGGCATTGATGTACGCCCCCGAGGTATCGACCCATCGGTTGCCGGAGACGATGTAGTTCTCGGTAGCGGCAGAAGCAAAGGGGGCAGTAGAGAGGAAGGCTAGAGCGGCGGTGCCGAGGAGGCTGAGGATAGTCTTCCTTGCCATCTTTACTAGCACAAATGTGTCGACTGGAGGATAGTCGAGACTTGTTGAGGAGCAACAAAATGCTCTGTTCGGTGCATAGCGGGGGTTTTATATGTACCTCCTGACCCATCCCAGAGCTCACACCGTTCCGCTAGCATGCCGTCTCCCTCAACCATTATCGCACAGCACAACACGGCGAAACAAATCACAATAGACAGCGGAAATCACACGTAGCCGAAGCTCACAAAAACGTGCGCCCCCGCTCATATGACCTCGCTGTTGCCCCTTTTGATCATCTCACCACCACCACCATGAGGTACACAATGCACTCCATCTTGCGCCAAGAAGGGGAAGGCCGCCCGCACTTCGGTCTTCGGCAATACGCAAAGACGGACAATGCGGTCATCTCGGCTAAGCCCAATCTACCCCACAATGTCCTCTTTTCGCTTCAAGAGAAGCTCAAGCGAGGCAAGAGACGAGGAGAGCGAGCAAGGAGGATGATAGATTGCCGAATCCCCTCGATAGGCACTAGTATCCAAACGAGTGCGCAAAGGTAAGGTTTTAGCGCCGGAAAACGACGGTACAGTAGGCTATGCGTTCCTGCGTCGGCTCTCACTTCGCCCGGCTTACCCTTCAGAGGACGTTGCGAGCGAGCAAAGCAGCTCAAGCTGATCGCGGGGTAGTAGCACTACGCGAAGTGGTACGGCAGCCAAGGGGGAGAAGCATCGGACATCGGACAACCGACTTCCGCACCCATTTACCCCGCAAACAACCCCCCTTTTCTGCGCTTCTTCTTAGCCGTTTGACCGACGGACCCCGCTCTACGCTTTCCACCTTTACCACCCTTTTCAGACCCGAACAGTAGCGCACTGCACAAAGCTTTTCACTAGCGAGACGGAGAAAGCCAGAAGAGCAGCAGCGGCTGGCGGCATCCGACCAACCCCGCGCTAAGCACGGTAATAAGCTTCGCTGCGGCTGTCCAGTTAAGCGAGTTTCGGTCAAGTTGAAGTGGTTCGGGAATCTCCCTTTCGTGCTTTTCCGATAAATTCGCCGATACTTTTGTTTTTCCAAAAGAAAAAAAATATATAAAACACGCTGAGAAAGGTGTCACAAAAAGTGGTCGCTTTATTCCAAGTGTGCTCGTCACAGTGAAGGTAAATCGCTAACGCCATATGGCAGAAAAGTAACTCGATCCTCTCTGCTCCCCTCCTCCTCCGCCACCGCTATGCTTGACAGCAATCGCTTTCAACGCTGCATCAGCTGAATTGTGACCAAGGTGTGCCGTGTTGGTGCTGTCCATAAGCTGACCACCTCTCGCTGATCCTCCCTGCTGCTGACGACTGTGCCGGTCTTGAGAACCTTTGATCGTCGATGAAGCCAAGAAGCTGCTCATGAACCCCCCTGATCCACTTCCTTCTCTTTGCATACTCGACCCTTCGTATAACTGCTGATGCTGTTGATCATTCCTCATACTCGCCGGTCTGACCACACCAGCTCCGCCCGTAGCTTGACTGATCAACGCCTTCAACCCGCCCACCGGACCCTGTGCTGGACTCGGCATCAACAGCCCCCTCCCTGGCTTTCTAGGCCTGCCCAGTTCACATTGATATTTGCTCTCCAACACAAACTCTCCTTCGTCCCTCTCATAGTATTCCGCGTCGTAGTGCAATCTCGCTGCTTTGAGTTGCTCCAGTATACCTTCGTACAACTCTATCTCCCCATCGAGCAATGTGCGACCCAGAGCGTGGAAGTCTTGCACACGCTCATCGTGCAAGCGATCCATCTCTGACAGCGTCACATTGAGCACTGTTTCACAACGAGCAGCCAGCTTCTCTGCTTCTTCCGGCGGCAAAGTCGCATGTTGTACCCCGTCATCGTCATCCGAAAAAGGATCGACTTCACCAGTCGCCTCCCTGTACCGGTTTAATGTCGTCCTATGCGTCTCCAACAGCGCTTGTACCATAGTATGCGGTCGTGAGACTTCTTTGAATCTCTCGTGTTGCCGCAGGAGCGTTTCTTGCGCATGCGACTCGTAAATGTCCGCAACAGTCTGCAGACACTCGGCAGTGTTTTGAAGGGCACTGGTGAGGTTGAGACAGTCCGAACAGTCTTCTCTCCAACACCAGGCGCCGTGTTCGTTGGTTGCGCCCGTTTCGCTCCGTTTGCCGATGTTGCCCATTCGAGGGCCGTGAAGGCGGTGTGCGTCATCGTTGGCTCTGCCTAACGCACTGTTCGCGTCCGAAGGCCCAGCTCCCGTGCCGGTAAGGGTACGAAGTAAGGTGAAGGAAAGATCGCGATACGTCCCTGCACTCTCCACATTGCCTTCTCGGAAGCCCTTGAACGCTGCCAAAACGCCGTGTTTGCCGGCATTGTGTCCGCCAACCCCGTTCAAGGTCTTTTCCTGCGTTTTGAGGAACGCTTCCATGCGATCCGCTTCTACAGCTGCTTCGCTGGAATCAAAGTTGAAGTCAGGATGCCAAGTCTGCGCGAACACGCCGCCTTCGAGGGCTCCTCCTCGAAGTAGAATAGCGGCTATAGAACGCCACTCAACTTCATTCTCGCAGCTGAGGAAGAATCGAATCGGTTCCGAGTACCGCAAGACTGGATGTCTGACAAGGCGAGACACCCACATTTCGAGATCAGCTCGGCGAGTCTCGATGAATTCGGAAGCAAAGCGACCGGAGTACTGCTTCTCGGGCATGGGGGGAATAAGCAGTGCAGAGTAATGCTTGGTCAAGACTTGATGCAGCCACTCGAATTGCGTGAAGCGGCGTACGACTGTGATTTGCGCTCCTGGAGGGTATGGCCCACCTAGAGGATCGTATGGGAGGCAACCTTGACTGTCTGATGCGTCTCCGTCGTCGTTGATAGGGTACGTGCTAGTGACGTGATAGACAGTGTATTCTTGCATGCCGTTGAGCTTGGTACGTTTCTCCGGATGATGGACTTGGACGAGGAAAGGTGGCGTCTTGCTCTTCCACTTAGGACCAGCCGGGCCGGCAATGACAAAGTGGTGGTTCGGATTGGCAGCGTTGCCTTCTGCTTCTCGTTCTACACTGCGCTGATGGACCTGACCGGCATTATGAGCTTCATTGCCGGGGGTGACGCCTTCATCCTCTTCAGCGACCTCGGTCAGAGGCGGAGGTAATGTCGCGACAGGCTTACCACCAGAGACTTTGCGAGCGATTGACTTCGAACGTTCGTCTTCGCTAGGGTCCGCATCAGACAGTACGTAGTCTTCAGCACCGCTAGTGACAAAGCTGGCGAAACGGTTGAAGGTCTTTTTGCCAAAGATGCTGCCTTTCCAGTCGGAGGCTGTGGTGGTGGTTGACTCCGTACTTTGAGGCTGTGTTTGCCCGATTGCATTATGAAGCGGAGACGATACGTAGACTGGACTACTTGCTGATGGCTGGGAGGCTTCGACAGCGGACCAGTCGATCGGATTGGCCTCTGTAGATATGGCAGGCATGCCGTCGATTGCATTGCCGCCAATGTTGAGGTGCGTGTGCGTGTGGACCTCGGCATTGATCTGCGCCTGAGGAATGGCCTCGAGCTCAGCCTGCTTGTGGAAGATGTCTTCTGCCTCTTGTACTTGCGAGACAGAATCATCAACAAGAAGCACTGCACTGCTTGCGATGGGAGTTTGGGGTTCTTCTAAGAGGGAGTCGTCGGAAACAGGTTGCGACGCAAAAGCGTCCGTAGGTAGGCTTGACGGTGCTTCCTCGACCGCGGTCGCCTTCGATTGCACATCGTGCACCTCCGCCGCGGTGGTCTTTGGCTCAGGCCTCATATCGAGGAACTGCGATACCGTCTCAACGTGTCGACTTACCGATCGATCGTTACTTTCTGGACTCAGAACGCCCTTCGCCACCAGTCCACCTTGCGCTCTCTGTGGTGACAGCGTCGCAGGGGGCAAGCTCACATCGCCCATCGCTTCATCCTGACCCGCAAGATCAGGCGTCTGAGGCGGCTCAATCCCTTGACTCGCCGGAGGTGACCTTGTGAAGTCCTGAATTAAGCAGTACCACCCTTGCGGAATCAACCCTCTTGTCGGTACACCATCTTCTCCCCAAACCACACCGAGACTCCACCCGCCAGCAAGTTGTTCGTTCAAGATGTCGAAAGGTTGGCCAGCTCGAATGATGAGTTCGTTGAAGGCTGCCTCACCTTCGAAATCATACAAAGCGCGAGCGGGTTTGCCGATGCCGGGGCGAGGCATGTTGGCGCTGATGGGTCGAGGAGCATGCAGTGATGAGGCAGAGGTCGGAGAAAGGTTCGAGCTCAAATTTGGAGCCTGGAGGGACGCTGACGTTTGTTCAACCGGGATGGATGGCGCGGTGACAACAGCGTCGCCAGGCTTGAGGTCAAGGACGATGGATGGTGGGCGTAGAGGACTCGGTCCTGCTTTCATGCTTATAGCTTCAGCATTGACTGGACCACTGCGACGAGAATTCGCATCGATCGTAGCCTCTTCCGTTTCGCCTTCTTGGATCGATGAGGTTGTACCAGATGGACCAGCAACGTTCATCAGCATCTTTCGTACAGATGCAGCTTTGACAGGGCTGGCGTTGCTGCCCCAGTCAAGGTCGAAGCAGCTTCCGTCATCAGCACGCAGATGATGACTGGCCCTTGAGAAGCTGATATCCTCATCATCAGCCAGGATCATCGATGGCTCTCTGGACCTCTCCGTCTCTGCGTCAGATTCCGCTTCTGAGGCCGAGCGACTTGCGATCGAGTGACCCGATGGTGATGGTGAGAGGACCGACTTCGCCTTGTGACCGACATCGGCGCTGCGATCGGACTGTGGACTTGCAGTGAAGATCGAGCTCAACCGACCCTTCTTGTTGGAGTGGCTTTCTTGACGAGTTGAGCGGCGACGTGCCGTATCAGCGATGGTGCCGGAGCTCAGTGTACCTTTTGTATTCTGCAAAGAATCAGCAACGTCTTGCGCTGAGTTGCTCGGTCGAATCGTGGCTGAACTATCGTCTTTGACATGTCTACTTGTGATGCTCCGGAATTTCGATGCTGTAAGACCCGTCTTGGCCGATGTCGAGCGAGAGATGGTAGCTTCTATGTCGACAGAATTCGGTTTATTCGTCATGTGCTGATCGAAGATATTCGAAGCAGAAGGCAGCGAGCCAGAAGGCGAAGCTTTGAGCGTCTCATTGTAGGATGTTGGTGGTATGACGACTGCGTCCATCTTGAGAGCATCGCCGAGCATGTCCTGAGATGCGGTGAGGTAAATGGCGCTACCGTCGCTCTGATCAGTCGCATCTCGTTTGTGAGACCTGACGCTAGCAAACTTGTCTAAGACAACGGAAGAGCGTGTCTCTGCAACGTTGAAAGCACCGGCTAAGCCGTTGAATCGGTCTCCCGTGATTTGAGCTTGCAACATGCGGACCTGATTGCTGATTCTTGGTTTGGCTTTGACGCCTGTGTGTTGCGAGGCAATACCGGTGTTCTGCCTAGAGATCGGCCCTGGTGTCGAAGGCGCTGGCATAGCAGCTTCAAACATGTTGCGCAGGTTGCCTACACGCGATGGACCCGAGCCATTGATAGCGATAGGCTCGTTGCGGATCAACCTTGTCGTACCGTCGCCAGCGTCTTGGTCGTCCGAGTTCGACTCGAATACTCTGCTCACTGAGGGTGCTGTGTACGTCCGACCACGCATCGAAGGGCGCGTTGTGGCGTTGCGCTGACTGTCTTCGTCATCACTGGACGTATCGAAAGCATCCACAAAGTTGTCGACGGTTGAGGTATCGTATCCGTGCCCTAGATGAGCTCGACTGATGGTGTTTGTTGATGGTGAGGGGGTGGTGAAAGAGCCACCTGTAGTATGCGTCTGAATGTAATGGCGAAGTGCGATCGAGTTGCAGGTGCCAGTGAATGCCGAGGAGAGATGCGAGGGTTTTGGTGGAGGTGGTGGTCGTGAAAGCGTACCGGAACGGCTAGAAGCGACAGAGCGGACTGAGCCTGTGGGAGAGGTGTTGTATGCCATCTTGAGGGTCCTTTCTGCTGTTCGCGAGAGTCGAAGGTAGTGAAGATAGGATTGGCGCCCTGACGCGGTGTGATGTTCCAGTCAGAAGCCTCGGCAGAGGGAGAGATGTGATGCCCAGAGCTGCTACGATGACTAGGGTCAACGGAAGTTGCGGCTCAACTTATTGATGACTGCAGGGCCGGTACGAAGACGATGGTGTGAAGTGTCGATTGGATGATTGTGATGCTTTATAGAGCTGCTCCGAATGCCTGATTGTCCTGAAGTGCTGATGATGACGATGTGGGAAGATGATGCTATAGTCGCAAGTCCACGACGTTATCCTGTCGAGTGGGTCTTGCTCTTCCTTCCGTGGGCTGAAGACGATTGCTGATTGCCAGCTGAGCCTTGAGGTATAGGTCGTTTCGATAGATGCTACAATGACCCTATCTTCGACTCAGCATATGTGTCACTGTTCTCATCAAGCTTCTGGCTGAGCTTTGATGTCGGTGTTGCCGAAAGTGCATCAGAGTTCAGGGTCCAGTTGTGTGTGTGTGTTGATCTTCTCCCGCAACCCCTCAATACAAATTTTGTGCCAGCCTGCAGGATTTTGTATTCGAAATTGAGTGAGCGAATACAAACTATCAGCCCCTGTCTTCAAATGTCTGCATGCAAAAGCGACACCAACACTTCGCGTCACTGCCGCGCCAGCCACAGAAAAGTGTTGTTCTCGATGCCCTTCCTTCCTCAAGTTGCCTCTGCCGTCTGTACAACGTATCGCCAAACCTTGTTCCCTTATCAACGATCGTACCCGCACAAGCACACGCATATCCAGAAATCAAGAAAAGGGCACGTCTATGATTACGAATGCAAAAAGCTACTTCTACGATGGTTGGCCGGTGTCATGGTGCATGTGAGTCTAAGGTTCTATTGTTGGCAGGATGTAGGCTTCTAAGGTCGGTTTTAAGGTAGTACTTTGAACGGCATACAGAATTGATGCTCCATACTTTGTAGTTGTGGTGTATCGAGCTGGAGTCAATGATGGTTTTCTGCCGCTACGAATGGTATCGGTCGCTCCAACGCTCCCTTTCATGACCGTTCGATCCATGCTCGTGGTTCGCGTCGGTGGACGAGTGGGACCTACGACTCGCATGCATCAGATGAGGATCGATGTATCCCGCCTCCTTAACATCCCCAGCTCGCATCGACTCGTATCCATCTCCACTTCCTCCACGGTGAGCATGGCTTTGAGGAGATGCGTTGCCCGTCACCTCAGTCAGCGGCGAGCCCGTATCAAACGGTTCGGTCAAGGACGAGTTGAGCATGGACGCGAATCCCGGCTTGCTCTCCGACGCCTGTTGCGGCTGATGAGGAGGTGGCATTGAAGCGCTGCTGGAATTAGCGTTGCCATACGAAGGCGACGAGAATGCGGCACCGTTAGCAGCGCGGGGCGAGGAAGACGAGGAAGAAGAGTGCTGCATGAGTGGCAGACGATTGCCGTTCTCACCGCCGCTTCCAGCCACCGCAGAGGCATTAGCGAAGGTCGGAGTGGGGAAGAAGCCAAACGAATTCGAGTCATGGTCGTGACTGTGGCTGTGGCCATTTCCGTTGCTGTGGCTGCTGTTGCCAGAGTGATGGTGTTGGTCGAACAGTCCGAGCCCAGCTCCACCATTCGAGGCGCCAGCCTCGTCGTGCGGTTCAGCCTTGACATTGTGTCCATGCTCGTGAAGAGGAGGGTGCGAGAAGCTGTCAGCAGGGTGAATGGTCGATAGTCGTCGTCGAGGCTCGTGTGCTGGGCTCCGATGGATTCCTGGAAGAACGATACCATTGCCGAAGAGAGGCGAGCCTTGCTGGTATTGCTGTTGGTGCTGAGGATGCTGCTGATACTGTTGCTGCTGCCATCGGGCAGCAGGGTCCATTGATAGCTGTCTGGTCATGCCCAAGGGTGTACTACCAGGAACCGAGCTCGCGCCCTCTCGCCTCATCAGCTCAGCCTTTTGGCTCCAAGCTGGCGATGCGAATGTGTGTGTGCTTGGACCAGATGGGCTCTGCTCACTCCACTCCGACTCCGATGCACCCATATGCATCGAAGCATGAGGCAGGGAATATCCTCCGTGCCAGCTTTGAGCGTAGTGACCGGCCTCGTGACCGTTCATCTTACCATCAAACTCCGATGCACCTGACAACGTCTGCATGCTGAGCTGATGACGAGCCAGCGCCACTCCCAGATGTCCAGTCTCGAAAGAGTCCGATGCGAAACCATTTGGCTGGGCAAAAAAGGCCGGAGGAGGAGACATGGACATACCCGCTCGATCGTGGTAATTTGTCATGACGCCAAACTCGCTTGACCTTCCATACACAGTGTCGCCCATCTCTGATCCGTAGCCGTTCTGCATGACGACATGCTGCTGTGCCGGGTACGAGTAGCGTGTACCGTTGCAGGCAGTATAAAGTTGAGCTGCTGCAATGTGATGATCTTCATTGTGACGTAAAGAAGTGAGCGTGCCCGGGTAGTCGACAAGCCCGACGCGCAGAAGTGGGTCTTCGAGCATATCACTTTGACTCGGACCGGCATGACCGATGAGGTGACCGTGCTCCTGCTCCCTCTTGCGAACTCCACCTCGTGTCATGGCCATCTTGCTGTCCTCCATACCCTTGCTGCTGCTGCTGTTGTTGTTGGTGTTGTTGGCGCCGGATGCTGACGTAGGGTTCGAAGCAGTGTTGCGCATCTTGCTCTGCAGACGACTACGACTGGTGTGCGTCATCGTGTGTCGATGCATCACGTCCTGACGACGGAAGCATTTACCACAGATGTGACACTCGTACTTGATCTGGTCGTCATGGGTTGCGCGGTGTCGAAGCATGTGTTCGTGACGCTTGAACACCTTACCACAGAAGCACGTGTACGGAGGTTCCGGCTTGGGTCCATAGCGACGACGCTTCTTACGTACCATACCAGCACCGTTGCCGTTGACAGCAACACCATTGGTGGTGAACATACTGGGAGCAGCCATGGTCTGTTGGTCAGGAGCACCCATGACACGCTGTAGAGCACCAGTGCTGGAGCGAGTCGCATAGCCAACTCGCATGGCGCCAGAGTCTTGCGCAGCAGCGAAAGGTAACTGCTCATGGTGGTAGGAAGAGGGCATCTGAGCCGGAGGCCAGCTCGTTGACATCATCATGGCTGGTTTGGTGTGGGGAGAGTCAAAGTGGGAAGAGGAAGAAGGAATCTCGACATCGGCATGGTTTGGGTCGAACGAAGTCGTGGCAGCTGAAGTGTGCATCTCCATGTGGCGCGTTGAGGCTCGCGTCGTCAACATCGACATGTCAAAAAACTTTGTTGCGCAGTTGGAATGTGATTTGTGACAAGTAGAGTGCTAGTGTGATTGCAAAAGAAGCTGTCACACTCCGAAGCTGAGCCGTAAGAGCACAATGCTGAGTACCGTCGATGCTCGGAGCTGTGGTCCCGCAGGAAAGTTTGGCAAACTCAGAGCTTGTTGGATGACACAGGAAAGGGCACAGGGTGAAGAGTGAAGGATTAAGCGGCCGCGGTAGAGACGTCTAATAGTGCGAGAGTTCGGCGCGAGTTGATTGGTCGGTGGAACCGTGGTCAAGCACTTTTAGAGTCTATGGGCTGTATTGTAAGATCTCCTCGAGGTCGATATGTGCTGTGCTGTGATAAACGTGTATAGACCTGCAGCAGTTGCGGAACGGAGGGAAGGAACAGTCTCTATCAATGAAGCAGAAGAGAAGGAGGGGAAGAGGAGCACTTCAGTGGACCGGCCTTGACGGCTGTCTGCTATTAGTATGTTTTTGGAATCCTCCACTCGCTGCTGAGCAAAAGTTGTGCCGAGGCGGTGAGGGAGAAGAGCGAGTCAGAAATACCGTATGCAACAAATGAAGCGTTACACCGCCTTACCCGGCATCCAACTGTAAAAGGTCAACGGTCTGCTACGCCAAGCTACGGGATTACTGTTCACATCCACTCCTCTTTTCGTCTCGTGTGATCTCGGCATAAGCGCCTTCAGATCCCAGAAACCAAGGCAGGTTTGAACTTTTGCGTGCAGACACGCACCCACTCAGAGTAGCTCAATCAGGAGCCGGACCACCCAACCGAACAGCCAAGAAAGGCACATACGTCGGAGAAAGGGTCAAGCACCGCGTCCATAGACCCAGAATAGCTTTCAAAGACAGTGGCACCTGGCGTTGCTTTGTATCTGCAACGCTATGAGAGAGGCTTGAGCAGGGTACGTCTGGTACATCAACAGGCGGCAGCATTGTCTACGACCGAGTGGTTATTGACGCACTCGCGATTGCGGTGTTGTCTGTGTTATGCGGTTGTTCGGGATCGTGCATCATTTGACACCCTTCAGCCCTTTGAACTACAAGCTTGTCACCACACCCAGGCCTAGTCATGAACCTGTGCACACACACACTCTCTCCTCCCCCTGCAATCATGCAGCTGTATTCCTTCATCACCACTGTGCTCGTGCGTGCTTCGAGAGGCGAAGAGGGGAGCCGCGGTCTGAAACGTGATAGCTCGAAACTGTGGTACCTGTCCCTCCTTCCCTCTAGTCCACTTCTCTCCTCTTTTGCACCGAAACAGAAGCGAGCCGAAATTCAATACCGATGCAGTCTAGCACATGGTGTGTGGTCAATCACCGGTCCAGCGCGAGACGCTAGACCAAATCAGATGAGATCAAAGAGAGGGCGGACGACTTCATGTGCCGACTTTCGGCCAACAAAAGTGCCGATGGGAGGTGCAAATCTTCACTTCATTGTTCCACATCGGCCGCGGTGCACCTCTCACATGCACAGCAAGCGGTCTGTGCCTTCGTTTTTTCTTTGTCCTTTGATGCACCGTGTCAGGTGAAGCGTACAATGTGAAGTTGGAGCATTGCTGAAGGCAACAACGCGATGACGCCTGCCAGCCGGTCCAAGCACCTCGTCTCATCAAAGGGCTGAAGTGAGATTATGCTGGTGCAAAGCTCACAGCGATGAAAGCTACGGTTGGCACATGAAAAGGCCTTGTTGAGTTCATCTCGGTGGCATCGGCCCTCTTTTCTTCTCTGCAGAGAGGCGTCGGCGTCAACCGCCCTGTAACCAACTCTTATGCAATCGTCACCGGTCTGTGAGGTGCACATGGATGCCACAAGGCCAAGTCCGGCCCGAATCGACCTCCAACACTAGAGCGAGCAGCATCGGCACCGCATATGAGTTCTGCAAGGAAAGGAGCCGAGAGGGGTCAGACAAAAGCGCCACATACAGCAAGACAAAGCAGGAGAGCATGTGTGAAACAAAACGTGATGACGATGGGTCCAGCTTTGCTTCTGCCGAGATCCCCGCAAGATGAAAGCTCAGGCGAATGGAGCAAGGAACAATGAGCTTTACTGTAGCGATGAAAGTTTTGGACAGGGGAAAAGGGATCAGAAAGGCTCCGAGAGCAACGAAGAGTGAGGGTAGAAGCACAGTGGTGTCTTTTGACAGTCTCCAGTGATGTATGCAATTACGAAAACAGCCTCGACCTCGATGAGCGGGATATTCGGTCCCTACCCGTTCGTGCAGCAATTTTGTCAGCGGTGGAAAGATGTTTCCTTTCCTTCTGCCTCTCACTCGCTCTGCCCTGAAATGCGAACAAGCATTGCTGCCCTGCTGCAATTCGAGTGAAAAGATGAACAATGAACGAGCCGCAACCGGCCAAGGCTATTGTTGATACGGAGAGAAAGGAGGACGGTGCATGACTGACATGAGATCTTGCATCTCGCATGTTTTTCGACCAACGCTCGGACAGGTCACAGCTCGGGTCCGGCTCGGTTACTGACAGCTGGGTGTGGTGCACGCTACTGTACAGGTTGACTCCACAAACATCAGCAGCCGCAGCAAGCCACCGTAGCAGCTGCTAGTGCAGCTCGCTTCCCCTACGCGAGGTCGACAAATCAAGGGCAGCCAGCATAGAGTAGCGCAAGTATACCTCACAGATGTGATCAGCAAGGAACAATAGTATAGCACACACTGTTCTTTTGTTGTCGCCTAACACTGATGTGAGAAATGGAGAGGTACGTGGGCCGAACACATTATTTTGAAGCCACAGCAGCTGCTGCTTCTTCTCCTCAAAAATACTAACGAAAGAAGAGCTTGGACCCCTATCAGCAAACAAAGGAGTATGCAGAAGGCGGCTTCTTCCATACGCTAGGACCTCCTCGCCTCGTTGTCACTGTGCGTCGCATGAAAAGCAGCTGCTGAAAGCGTGTGCGGTACACGCTTGACGCACACGCTTTCCAATTGTGTTGGTAATGTACTTGTACAGCGAAGGAAGCTTCCTCTTCGCTTGTCTTTTGTCTGTGGGGATCATCTTCGCCGGCTTCGTCTAGCATCGGTTCGGTACTTTGGTACATCGGTCAACTCGTCCTAGCTTGAATTCGGCGTTCGACTTGAAGCGGTCTGTGTCCTTACAAAGTCAATGAAGGAGTCTCACACCCTTCAATCCTACACGTTCCTCAGAGCGTCCTCTAAAGTAGAGAGCAGATGAGCACGAGGGCAGAGCCCACCGAATCCTCTGTGCTTTCATGTCGTGGTTGCCAGCACTTGTCATGCAAAGTGCACCCACAGCTCGGCTCCCACTTGTGTCACTATCAGATAGACCAACTCCAGGACGAGATCGTGACTGTTGTTCTGGTCGAGCCTCAGTGATCCACGTGTCGCTATCCATGACGATAAAATGATCACGGCTGAGAATGACGTGTAGCCAAAACCCCGCATCAAAGGGAGAAAATGAGAACTACGTCGGCAAGTTAGCAACGAACGCATGGATATCAGAAACACGATGACGAAGATGACGTTGCGTGATCACCTGCAGGAAGTATCGTCTCTCCATCTCGCTTAAACTGTCAAGTCAAAGCTGGACACAATGCTCCGCCGAAGGGGAGCTGACGATATTATAATCCGAGTGTCGACGATTGCTGCGGAAATGTACAGCCGAATCGAAGACAAGCTGGGTTATATGTCGCATTGTTGGCCTTCATCGTACTGCTTGTCTCTAGCGTGTGCTACAAGTGCCGATACAACAGGTCAACTTCGGCCTTGTCGGGAACCGTCCTGGCTACAGAAAAGTCGTACCTGACTATGAGCTACTATACATGCTACTTGACTACCACGTACAACCTGCGTGAGCCGTTCTTCTAGCAGATGTGATGTAAGATGACACCTTAACTCGAAAAATCGAATGCTCTGAGTTCCCGAGGCCGAGAACTCCGCAAAGGGTTCGCTGTACGAAGACAACCCGCATTACAACGACGAAGGCAGTCAAAAAGGAACCACTTATGCAAGCAAGCTTTGTTTTATTCTGGCTGTGTCAAAGCTTGCTCACTTGCCTGCACATACTATCGAGTGGGCTGCTACATCCGCAACTCCGCTCGCTGGAAGCTTTTCGATGGCTCGGTTGCGGCAAAGTTGGGGTGTCCGACGTGCATGTAGCGGTTGACGGCGTTGAGCGGTCGTTCAAATGCTGCCAAAATTCCAAACGTGTTAGGTCGGTGAAATTCTAGCGATGGCGGCAAGAAGAAAAGCTGCAGCCTCCACAACCTTTGGACCCTTGTTTCTTCTCAGCATGAACCTTTCTCTCTGTTCCGCTACACCATCGCCCGCTTGACCCACCGACGACATTGCTTTGTGCGAACGGCAGAGCAGACACAAGGCCTTCGAGACCGCCTTGCAGAAGGCAAGGAGAAGCACGATGCGGCTACGATGCCGGTGAAGCCAAACAATAGCCTCACCGGCCCTTCTTCATCTTGGTCATGGCAGCATCTTTATAGAGCACTCCTCCGATCCTCTTCCGCAGCCGTACGATTCAGTCGGCCTGCCGCACGAAACACTCGGCGATACCTGCGTGACGAATTTGCTGCCGCCATATTGTCGACGAGCAATGGCAACATCAACAATGGCAACGGCGACGGCGACCATGGCGGAAAGGATGGCGTCACTGGTGGGACTCGAAAGGCGAACAAGCAGAAGCCGGTACCGAGGTCAGGCCGAGACGAACAAGCAACGTGGCGACAACGGCAGCTGATAACGAAACAAACGCAAACAACACTTGCTTTGCATCTGTCTGCATCGCTTCTTCCTTCAGGCAGCAGTAGCCCAAGAGTCAGACTGGAGAGAGAAGATGATCTATTCGAAGGCCAGAACAATGCTGTACCACCATCACAGCCAAGCATTGCTGACAGTGCTCGTCATGGCACTGCTCGGAACAGTCTCGGACTCCAACCTGCCAGCAAGAACTTGGCTCCACACGATGACACCATCGCCGCAAAGACAATTCCCACTTTGACCCGACAAGGACGATTGTCCCACCGTCTCATCTCCAACCTTTCCTCTCTCACCTATCACCACCTTTCCCCCCATACCCAGATGCAACCTCGTACCTCTTCGACCCACCTTCAGCTACGCAAGCCCAAGAAACTTTCTTCACTTGCTCGCGTGCTGGCCTCCTCTGCACCTTCCAGCTCGACCTTTGGCGAGGAAGATGTGGTGTTCAACGAGTCGCATATGAAGTTGAACTTTTTGATGCCCAGCAGGAAACCCGTGCGTGGGCCTAAAAGCGCAAGGTTGAAGGAGTGGGATGCGCAGGATCCAGACAAGATTGGGAGTGAAGGGAATGTGGTGCAGGCTGAAGTGGATCTGGCTACCATCGAGAAGCTGCTGGAAGAACACGATAGGGAGCAGCAGAATGGTAGCAAGGCAAAGCATGGGAATCAGAACAAGCAGTATGGAAAGCAAGTTCAAGAACTCAGAGACGAAGCGGTACAGTTGAGGAAAACGATTAGGTCGGCTCGGAGAGCGTTGGCGCAAGCAGAAGAGAAGAAGCAGCTGGACAATATTGGTATCGAACATCTGGCCGACCTCGTTGCAGCAGCTCAAGACCACGAAGGGCTTCTACTGGGGAAAGAGAGGTGGTTGAGACGTAAGAGAGGCGATTTCCTACCTCCATGACCTTTCACCCTGCCGTACAGTACGCAAATAACGAATACAGTACCATTCCATCTTCCCAACCAAGTGCTCTGAACGGAAGTGGGAGTCTGTGCAGAGGTCGGACAAGAAAAGTCGTGAAGTGAGCGAGAAGGATTTCGGCTTTCGGCCAAAATACAGATTGCCGGAGCGCTGTGTCGTGCTGCAGAGATCATGTTTTGGACGCGTTTTTTGACGGAAGTGTTGTTCTCGTGCGACCCTGCAGCTGACAATCTGCATTGCATACGAGAGCTGTGCAATTGGTCTTTCACCATCATCAGCGCGAACTTCCATCCGCGATTGCCTTCTTCTCCTAAGCACGCCTCGCAAAGCTTGCTCGCGGCCTCCTGGCATCACATACTTGGGCCGAGGACGCTGGATCAAGATGCAGCGAAACACACGACCGCCAACCATGCCCTTCCCGCACGATGATGACGAGGAGGACAGCGTTGGTGTAGAAGACAGTCTTCGCGGAGGCACAGCACAACATCGAGCAGCCGCACTTCCAACACCATCGCTTCCTGCATCTGCGAATCTCTTTGCCTCGTACCGTCCTCCGCCAATCGCTGCTTCGGACAGCTATGCTTTCGCTTCGACTCCTGATGGCGCCATTCCACCCATCCCTCCATGGCATGCAATTGCGAGACAGCAGCAACAGCGCGCACCACCTACACTTCCATCTTCGTTCGTGAACTCGCCGCCAATGATGCTTGCTGGAGCCTCCTCTTCTCATACACCCTTACCGCAAGAAGGAAGAGCAGCGGCAATGGCTCAACCTCCTCGACTCGAAAGACCAACACAACATCAACACCAGCAGCATCATATGTTCGCTACACCTCCCGGCCCCACAACAACGACAGCAGCAGCAGCCTATGCGCACCCGCCACCCATGCCGATCTTCGCACCTCCACGTCCCGTTACAGCAGGAATGAACATGTTTCACCAGCACCGCCCCACGCACGCACACGGAGCATTCAGCCCAGACGACGCATCCACCTCAGCTTCTGCCTCAGCATCATTCATGTTTGCTCGACCGCGGGCTGGAGGCGGTGCTACTGTCGCTATGTCGAGTCTGGCAGCTTTGCCTCGACCCCTCCCTCCGGCCATTGCGTCTACCTCTGCAGTGCCAAACGCTGACCTGATGCCTGCTTTCGACCCTTCCACAACGCCAGCCAATACACTCGACATGGCCGCCTTGGCCGCTGAGCGTCGGATTCGCGAACAGAGGAACGCTCCTCGCACCCCTACAGAAAGCAACATCGGTCTTCCTCCAAGGAGAGTCGTTTCATTCTCCACTGCCACAACGCCAACTATGGCCACTACGCCAGTGAACGCCATGGCAGCACCGCCTCAGCATGCGCTACCACCACGCCGTATTGCTCCTCCAGCACAAGCACAAAGAGTGATTGTAGGAACGCGAGAAGGCGATGCAAGTACCTCTCATCTCGCCCGTGCCGGACCAACAGCAATGCTGGGTCAGCCAGGAGGGCTTGGAGGCGACCTCAGCTTCTCCCTGTCGTCCAGCGAATCTTCCCTCCCCCACAATGCCGCCGCTGTCCCTGGTGCAGGTACGAGACTCTTCGCCCACCCTCATCCATCGTCTACTCTGGGAGGCAACCTTTTCTCCCGTCCCCTTCCGCCACAACAGTTCCCTTCGACGCCACAACACCAACACCAGCATCAACACGCCAGCGAACCTCAATCAACATCCTTTTCAGCCTCTTCCTCTTCTTCCCTCGTCTCCGCATCCAAATCTTCCTCTACCGCCGCCGCAGGAGCAGGGATTGCGCCGATAGAAACGGTCAATCTGCGCAAATGGGATGGAACGCAGACCACTTTACCAGCCTACCTTGTGTCAGAATCTGCTGAAAGTGCGGTCGAGGAGACGTTCGATTTTGACACCATTGGACGGTTCGACGTTGGCGCTCTGCTGGCGAAGCGCAGTGCTGAAGTCGAGGGGAAGGCGATCGAAGTAAAGAAGGTTAAAGAAGAACGAGAGGAAGAGGGGCACACGGATGCGCTGAAAGCGATACTCGAGGTGCAACTCGGCTTGCGAGGCTGGCACGGATGGTACGGACATACCTACCGCAACCCCTCTAAATCTTCAACCCGCAATCTCAACGCTACTGCTGAGAGCGATAAGGCAGAAGGAGAGGAAGCCGGCGGTCGCACATCGCGCAAACGTCGCCGAAGAGACTCTTCCACTTCTTCTCACTCCTCTTCTTCCACGAGTTCCTCGCATGACGAAAACGAGAAGGAAAGCACAGCAGACGCAAGCCCGATCATCGTATACGACACCTTTGGCCGCATACGCGGCACCGTCACCCTCCCGGACTATGCCAATCGCGGTGGACCAGCTTTCCCCCTCCCCAACCCCAACGAAACCTTCGCTTTGCGCCACGCTGCAGCCTCGCACACCATCCTCGCCCACGCGAGTGCGATATCTAAAAAGGAACAAAAGCTAATAGACGAAGTTGGGTTGGTCAACGAGCGGTATGCTGAGCTACAACAAACTACCCAATATGCAAAGGGAGCAAAAGCAGGAGAGGGAGGGGAGGGGGAAGAAAAGGGTGGAGCGAGCACGGTGAGAAGTAACGGATTCTACAAGGAGCTCAAGAGCAAACGGGGTGCGGTGAAAGCGTTTCATGCCAAGCACAGGGAGTGGTTGATGAAGGGTCTGCAGAACGCTTATATAGAGTCTGCTCTGGTAGCGGGAGCACGACGCTAGGGTAGCACCGCAACGCCAACGACTAAATCATTTATTCATCCTGCAATTTTATAAACTCTCCTTTGGGGGTGCAGATGACGCAGAGAGTGTGCCAATGCGCCTGCCATCCGCACAAGTCAAATCACGAAAGGGTCGCAAAGTTGGTTGAACCATGCTTGCGGTCAGCATGGCGAGCCGAAGAAAAAGAAGGTGGTAGGCACTTTTGCACGATGAGCAGGAAATCAAGTGGCGGTGCACCTCACCGAAATTCCTGCTGATGGTCTTGGCGGAGACACTCACGTATGCTATCGGCGAAGTGGCATTCGTCCACACGAGCTGTGAGCACGGCGTGCTCAAACGCTGACGAGAGCTTTCTCTCCCACTCTCACTGTTGAAAAATTGATCGATGGAGGCAGGGAAACAGACACACTTTGCGTCCTGATGTAAAAAAGGTCTTGCGTTGTGCGCCGCCATGCTTCGACTCGGCAGCTGCGAGTACATCGGCGACCAAGCTCAGCGGGACCAGCGTGGACAAGTCTCAGGGAAAGAAGGACACGTCACTTACCACTCAAGCAGAAATTCAAGCAGTGAACGGATCAAAAATAGACAAAGTGAGAGGAGAAGAGCAATGGTATACTGTATTTCTATGCATGATTAAGACTGGTGATACTATAGCAAAGGTAGGGAGAAAGTACGAATCCTGACTCTGTGTGTGTGTGTGTGTGTGTGTGTGTGTGTGTGTGTGTGTGTGTGTGTGTCGACAAACAATAAACAATACGATATCTAAAAGAGGCGTGTCGGAGGAAGGGCGAGAAAGCGTGTACATGCTTTTGACTTGTGGTAGGTGAATCGGTCTCAAGCCGAGGGTCCAACCTCCTCCTTCGGCGTGCCTTTGTTACTGCTTCCTCCTGCTTCCGAGCTTGTGTCTAGAGCTGAACCGTTCCTAGCGGCTTCGAGGACGATGTTGGACATTTTGACGCCTAGCAAGCGCTCTTGCTGGGATGGCTCCTGTTGCTGTAGCTGCGATGCATTGATTTCCGAACTAGCGAGTGGACTGGGACCCTTCGAGTTCGTTCTGCCTGCCAGACCAAGGCGAGGTTGGGTTGCCGCTTGTTCCGATGCCGACGTTGAACCGAAAGGAGCACCCAGACTGGAAGCGGCATTGTTCTCATCCTGAGCTGGTGGCGAGGTTGGCGTGCTTGCTTTCTCCCTGAGCTTGGCCATGGCTGCAGATGCGGCGCTACGTTCGGCAGTCATACTCAAGCTACGGCGGTTCCCAGCCTCCTTCGCAAGAGCGGTGCCCTTAACACTAAGCCTTGCGATGGCATTTGCGAGATCCTCGGTACTTGCGCCGGCAAGCAATTCACTGGCGGGTACATTGACTGACACAGCATCTGCCGAGCCACCTCCAGACTGATTGTTGCTTCCAGCGGGTCCTGCGAGTGGTGTAGCAGCAGGCGAGTTGGTCGATGCGCGTCGGGTCAAGTGCGAGACATTGCCAGCGGCAACCATAGGGAACGGATAGCCGTCGCTCGGCTCAATCGCGCCAGGAGTGCCATCCGAAGCTCGACGCGCTAGCAAGTCAGACGGACGGCCACCGTTCGAGTCCGTGGCCACGTGAGACGGCCGACGAGGTCCAGCGCCAGGCGTCTTTGCAATCCCCGCTCGAGCCACATCAACTACTTCGTCGGCCTCAGGATTATGCGAGCCCGGTCCGCTCAACGATTGCCTAGGTGCACCACCGCCACGACGTGGCCCGGAAGGCTGCGACCAGTGTGGAGTTGCTGGCTGCTGTTGATGAATTGCTGCACCGCCGTAGCCCATTGACATGGGGAACATCGGGTTGTAACCAACAGGGGCGCCTGGAGTCACAGCAGTAGGCGCATTGACAGAAGCACCAGGGGCGACATTGGCGTAGCCGGAAGCATGTTGAGGGGCCTCAGTACCTCCACCTACTTGCGAGCTGCCTCCAAGCGGTGGGCTGAATGGACCAAGACCTGGGCTGAGGAATTGCGGATACATTGGAGGTGTCTGTGGGACCTGATGGAAAGTGAAGCCTGGCATGCCTGGAGTCATTGGCACCTGCATACGCGCGGTCATAGGCGTCATCTGATCTGCAGCACCGAAACTATTGGCAAAGCTGTTGGCGGAAGGCAATTGAATGCGACCCGGATGTGAGCCGGCCTGGCCAAATTGACCAGGCATTGGCGGTGACATGAGACCTGGTGACATGAGATCCGACGGTAGATAGGACGAAGCAGCACCGAAACCGTTGGCAGGCATGGTAATGGACATGCCGTAGTCGTTGTCTTGTGCGGCTTCTGCGTCTTCGCCAGCTTCATCTGATTCAGTGAAGAGACCGAACGGCTTGGCGGTGGAGGCGCGGCGACCAGAGCGATCCGTGCTTTGGCTCGAATTGTCAAGATCAGAGAAGCTTGAAAACGACTGCTGTGCCGCTTGGCCTTGAGGCGCCCTGCCAGCATCGGCAAATGCAGAAAAGCTAGACATCGCCTGCTGCTGCTGCTGCTGTGGTTGCTGGGGCTGCTGCCCGAATCTTTGCTGTTGTTGTTGTTGTGTTTGTTGCTGCTGCTGCTGTGGTTGTTGCTGTCTCTGCTGCTGCAAAGGAGGTTGATACTGTTGACCGTACTGAAGAGAAGAAGGGTTCAGCTGCTGGAAAGCCGCTTGACCGAAGGAAGCTTGCCCTTGCTGCTGCTGTTGCTGGGGCATGAAAGACATTGATGCAGCAGCAGCACCACCACGTTGCTGCTGATGTTGCATCGGTTGAAGAGAGTACTGAGGCTGTCCAAAGCCACCTTGCATAGGCTGTGCTTGCATTTGAGGGACAGCGGAAGGTGCTCGGACGTTGTTGGTCATATGAGATGGCAACGCGGCAGCTGCAAAGGCACCAGTGTATTGCGCAGGGTTGCCAGGTGTACCGACAGCGGGACCGTTCTGAGCTGCAAAGCGGTCAAAGTGCACCTTGAGTGTTCGACCACTGTACTCATATCCATGATAGAGGCGGACCGCATTCTGAGCATCTTCTTGCGACGCGAACAAGACGGTGCCGAAACCTCGACTGCGGCCATCTGGACCGATAGCGACATCGGCTCTCTGGATGTTACCGGCTGCACGGAAAAGATCCTTGAGATCTTGCCACTGGCAGTGGAATGGCAAGTTGCCGACGAAGAGCACACGACCAGCGTAGGAAGTGGTAGGCATTTGCGAGTTGAAAGGTTGAGACTGCATCGACGACATTGGATTGCCGCCGAGTGCACCGGGTCCTTGCGGCCAAGGAGCCATGGCTGTCGCGCCTGGAAAGCCAGTAGGCACCGAAGAGCCACCGGCGTTCTGAGAATACAGACTAGTGGCAGCATCGTTGCTTCCAGGACCCCAGACTCCGGAAGTCGGGGGCCCATTGATGCCGGCGCCGACCTCGGATCCTCGTCGAGAATTCGAATTGAGCGCATGGACGGCCGAGAGTGCACGATGCTGTTGCTGCTGCTGCCCTTGACCACCGAAGCCCGTTTCGAAGCCGGATCCTGGACGTTGACGATTAGGTGTGTTGTTTCCAGAGGCACCAGAGAAGTTTTGACCTTGCAGCATGGCGCGCTCAAACTCACTGCCGCCCAAACCTGTATCGGAATGCAACGAGAATGAAGCGCGTGCCGATGTCCCTGCAGATACGTCTACGGCTCGGGCCAGCGGTGATAGTGCTCCCGATGGAGATGCAGCGCCGGAGAAAGAGCCAGGCGAATGCGCTTGGCTGCTGCCATAGTTGGAAGGTAGGCCAAGGAACTGATTGTGGCTGCTGCTGCTGCTGCTGCTGCTGTTGCTTCCGAATCCTTGATCGCCGCCAATCAAGCCCATGTTCGGTGCCATCTGACCAGTACCGAAGCTGCTAGGAGATGGAACAGCGCCATTGCTGGCAAGCGTCGGCATGACTGCACTGCCAGCCACACCGACCAAGGTACCGCTGCGATCGACACGGACATCAAGGGTCCTTCCTTGCCAAGTGAAGCCGCCCAACATATCAGCAGCTTTGATGGCATCCTGCTCAGTGGCCATGAGCACAGTACCATATCCACGACTTCGGTTGTCTGCACTCAACGAGACATCGGCTCGAAGAACAGTGCCGGCCTTGCGAAACAGATCCTTGAGGTCCTGCCAACGGACACGGTAGGGCAGATTGGAGACTAACAGCTGGGTGCGGGGATCTGATGCCGAGAGTGGGCCAGTGGTGGGTGCTGCTGCGGGCGAAGAGGAGCCAGAAGGATCGAAAGGGTCATGCGAGAGACCGGCTGCCATAGGGTTCGAGGTGGGAGGGATGGGACTGATTGCATCAGTGACGGGGAAGCTGCCAGAGTACGAGCCGTAGCGAGCATCCATGGCGGCAGATGTGGGATCTGCAGAGAGGAGATGGGAGGGCGAGGTGGAAGGTCCATCGGAGAACGATTGGCGTCCGAAAGCTGGTCTGGCACCACTGGTAGCGTTGCTGGGTGGAGCTAGTGAGGGCGAGTCGTGGCGAATGCCGAAAGAGGAAGAGAGACGGCGCTGCTGGTCATCGTTAGACTGAGGAGGCAGTAGCGAAGTCGGTGAGCGGGCATTGAGATTGAAGGCCGATGCGTGACCAAGCGAGTCGGTCGAGCCGTTGCCAGAATTGTTGCGATTGAGTAGGTGTTGCGGCAACGGAGACTGTGTTCGACGTCCCGCTGCAGACGAGGCGGGGTAGAGCGCATTGGCAGCAGCTGATGTGGTGCTGAAGCTGGACAGATTGCCACCGCTGCTCTGACGGGAATGGTCGCCATTGTTCCTCATGCGATCGCCAAAATGTATTTGACCGGCTGAGGGCGAAGATGCATCGGCATTGGCAAAGGGGGACACAGGAAGGCCCGTATGGCCTGGTGGTGCTGTCGACATGCTTTTGAACCCAGCAGTAGCGGGTTGATCATGTGCCGAGGCAAAAGAACTGGCACGGCTGCTGAGGGATTGTTGATCCGAGGCGATACCATGGATACGATTGGAGGTGCCTAGGCTTATGTTGCTGTTTGGACCGAACGCGGTGGCATGCGGCGAGAAGGGAGAAGTGGCGAGCTGAGAAGCCGCGGCGGAAGCACCGTCGGACGAGTTGCTGGAAGCATTGGTCGACATTGCGGCGATCGAGGATCAGGAGTAGCGGAATACGGATCAGTACTGCTCGCTTGGAGTGATGAAGCCGCTGGACGGAAGGCAGTGTCGGGGCTTCCAGGATTGTGGCAAGTGCCGAAGCGAAACCAGAATGGTGAGCCTGCTCTGGTTGTCCAAGAAGAGTGTGCTTGTGACGTAGATGGTTGACAGTGCGTGTTTTACTGAGCAAACCTTATTGCGAACGAAGGAATGACGAGGAAGTCGCGATGGCACTCTTTGAAGCTTCGTGGCCGCTCCGACCGGCTGATGATGTCAGCCTAGATGATGAAGAGGCAGCAGAGTGGCGCCAAAGCAGTGTTTGCCGGTTATTGAGGACCGAACCTTGTGACACGGAATTGTGGCGTGAGGATCGGCGGACTGCACGTCACTGAACCTTATGTCGGACGCGTGAATGATTACACCTCACAGTACAGGATGGTGTTACGATGCTGTGGAAGATGTCTGCGAAGTTGTGGTAGGTGGACACGATGATAGCCGTCGAGATGCTTGCAATGTTGCGGCAGATGTACAGGTGAATTTGAAGGACTGGTGTATCAAGAAGAAAGCAATGCTGATGATGAAGCCAAACGAGATCAAAGATTCGTGACGCAGTTTGAGATGACGAGTCGAGCGAAGATAGATAGAAGAACGTAATGAAAAGATCCCTTGACCGTGGTGAAAAGTATGAGCCCGAGCAAACGATGACAAAGTAACGTGACCAGATCCGACCGTATCAAGCGAGGAGCACCGGGATGGCGATGTTGATGATGATGGATCGACCTGAGGGAGGAAGCCGAAGATGTGAGGAGGATGGAGGGGATGATGAAGGATGAAGGAATGGATGACGGCAAGCTAGCGAGCGCGGCGTGGGGGAATCGACGGAGAAAGAGGTGGAGTTTCCAGACTGAAGCCGAGGCTCTGCGAGAGAAGAGACATGAGAGAGCAACTGAGCGAAGAGGGCGAGATCGCCGTTTCCAGTCACGCTCCGAAAATCAGACACAGCACAGCACGGCACAGACAAGTGCGGCGAGCGCGAATTGCAGCCAAAACCGCGATGCTCAGGAATCGGATTAGCAGCCGAAGTTGGAACTCACACTTGTTGCTCTTCCAACTCCGCCAAGTGGAAGCGGAAGATTTGCGTCCCTGAACCAGCAAAGTCCGATGATGATGCACATTGACCAAACTCACTCACTCGCTGAACATAAGATGCAAGGCAAACTGGGACGAATATGGTTGGGTGCGTATGATCTAGCTTTTCGGTCGCACGCAAATGCAAGAGAGTGTGGCTTCAAACACAAGCACAGCGTCATACATATGAACACGGACACAGAGTAGATGCGTGCATCGCTTAAGCCACCACCAAGACAGCAGAGTCAGGCAAGCCAAGAACACGAGAGCGGCACAGTCGATCGCTGTCAATCCGCATTGTGTGTTTCTTGCGTGTGTGTGATTGATGCTCATGCTTAAGTTTGAGCTTAGCTTGGCGAGGCGAGGCGAAGAGCTGAAAAAAGGTAGCCGATGCAAAGCACAACGCACGACGATCCTCAAACATCGGAATGGCCGAACCCAACGTGGCATCTGGCGTGGCACGAATCCGCAAGAACGGCCAATTTTTCTCGCAGCGAGAGCGGCACCGCAGCGTCATCGCGTCTGCAGCCAGAAAAAAACCTCCCGATTACCGGCCACGACCTGCAAAATCGGCATTCTCTGTAAAATGCTTGTAAATGCTTAGTCATTTGGATTTTCAGAAAATGGCTCACGAGGCAGAGACAAGCAGCAGACAGGCTTTTGAGCTTTCTTCCCAAGCACAGGCTTTGCTTGATCAACGATCCGCATTTTTCCCAAGCCGCGAAGAAGAATCACAAATCGGCTTCCGAACCTCAACATTGCAAGCTCGAGCTAGACGGACATCTGACACTTCTTCCAACCAACCCCGTCCTCCTTCATTCTTTCCTATCATCGTCGCTCTCTTCAAAATGGCTGCACCTACTACTTGCCGCAAAAGCGTTGCAGGTCTCTTCCGCAACCTCTCACTTGCATCCTCGTCAACATCAGCACAGTCCAGCTCGATTCTGGCAAGGTCAAGATGTTTTTCGTCTTCAGCCACTGTCTCGAACGCATCATCCTCTTCTTCTAAACGCGAAGTGCAGTCATCGTCCTCTTCGTCTTCTTCCTCGCCCTCGACATCGAAATCGACCTCAAAGGCACCAAGGACCATTCCTATTTCTTCTCCTTTGCTCGACAAGCCACTGCCTATCGACTTCCCATCAAGCACGCTCCGAGGCTTCCCTTCGCTGCTTCACTTTGCCGATCCTGTGCTCGACCCGCATCCCGACAATGTGATTCGCTCAACACCCACCAGCACCACCCCATACCCTTCCACCGTCACCTTCCTCAACGAACCACGCATGTTCGAACCTACACCCCCTTCCGCCGATTCGCTTGTCCTTTCTTCCGGCTCCGATGCGGACGAAGTCAACTCCGAGCAGTACCTCTCCACCGTCACTCCCCTCTCCGTCAAGGAGGTACGTGATCTTCACCGTCACGCCATCGTGCTCAAACGTGTCGTTCACATGACGACCAAGGGTAAAGATGCCAGCATGTACGCTCTCGTTATTGCCGGAAACGGAAACGGTCTCGTCGGCTACGGTGAGGGCAAGGACACCAACGCCTCCAAAGCCGGTCGCAAAGCTTTCCACGAAGCCGTCAAGAACCTCGACAGCGTCAGCATTCACAAGGGCAGTGATGGATCTCGTACCATCGAGACGCAAGTCGAGGCCAAATGGGGTGCTAGTCGTGTTGTGATGCGTCCTCGTCCTGCCGGTTTCGGTCTGCGTGTTCCTCCTGTCATTCACGCACTCTGCCGATCGGCCGGTATCACTGATCTGAGTGCTTCCATCTACGGCTCGACCAACCCGATCAACGTCGTCAAGGCTGCGCTCCAAGTACTGTGGGGTGGTGCTGCACCGCTGGGATTGGGTGATGGTATCGGTGGTCAGATGCGCCGTAAGGATAAGGGACGTGGTATGCGTGGACGAGTCGATATCGAGCGCAGCCGTGGTCGTCGTATTGCAGAGGTCAACATGTCCAAGTAAATCGAACTTGCGATAGCTGCTTAGCAACAGCTTGAAGAAATTGCAAAAGCGTCTGCTGTGTAATGAACGCTTGTATCATTATTCCCAATCTCTTACATGAATGACAAATGTGTACATCAGCTATTCGAGAGCATTGAAGAAAATGCCTGTGTGATGCCGAATGAGAGCAACGGAAGGCAGCCAAAGATTGCAGGAACGTCTGACACTGCACTTTGCGCTTCTGCGCTGCGTGTTTCGAGGATTGTCCAGCGTCGGAAGAGCCGAACTTGACAGTACACTGTGAGAAGCCCAAGTGACTGTCTTGAAGTAGAGCCGTGAGCGGAGCAGCTGTGAAGAAGCTGTCACTTGCAACCGATCTCGGCATTTCCGTCAGATTTCAACCTTCCTTTTCCTGTCGCTTTGAGCGCTTCAACGGGAATCTTCATTCCCTAACGAAGACTATGGTTTTGCGCCAGACCCTCTTCGCAATCACAAAGCAGCTTCGGAAGCTCTCCACGATCTCCGCTGTTGCAATCAGGCCAGCATCGCTAGCGCAAAGCCAACAGCGAGACCGGCTTAGCTGTGTCCTCACGACCATCCGCAACAGCACAGCTAGCCCTCGAGCTCACGACCCAAGAAGAGCACAACCGGCTTGGTCAGAACGGGAACCTTTCCAAGTGCATCGAGCTGATTCATTTCCATTCACAGCTTATGGCTCATTCGAAGACGATACTGCTCTTGTCCTGTTCGCAATATAGCCAATCGCGAGAGCTTTTTCTCCGCGCTCGGACCCAGCCTTGTCCAAAAAGGCTGCTCAACTTCGCCACTGCTTGGATTTGGCTCATTCAATTTCAGCTTTCGCAAGGCTTGAAAGTTGCCTCCCTTCAAGCTGCCCTTTCTCGCAGCTCTCGAGCATCGAGGAAAGCACTACAACGGTCTTACTTGTGGCTCAGCCGCTGTCTGCTCAGAAAGAAGGCTGAGTCGACGGCCAAATGTGTCTCTTTGCGTCGCCTATATATGGACAAGGTCGTTGTCTTGCAAACTCGACCTCTTCCTTCCATCGAATCCTTGTATTCTATCCATCGTCTTCGATCTCAACGCTTTACTATCTGCCTACCATCGACTTCAGCCACCGCCTCCAACAAACGTTCTCAACTCAATCCATCGTTCAAACTTGCAATATGCAGCAGTGCAAAAGTAGGTTGAGCCGCTTCCCGAGTGTCAGGAACCGCAAATCGCGCTTAGAACCACGGTCTACTCACACTGCAACTTGTCCTTTCATCTGCACACGCATTCAACCTACCCTGCTTGTTCTGGCATGAAAGAGGGAGACCGAGGTGAGTACACTTCATCTCGCTGTTTGGAGCCTCGCCTATGACTCAAGCTGTCAGAAGCTGACACAGTGTCACTTTGTCATCGTCCTCTTTCCCTGTCGTCGACGCTTTTCAGTCTACTTCTCCATCGGCACCACCCAGGAAGAAGGTGTCGTTGAGTCGGTCGAGCGTAAGTATCATTTCGGTCTCGACTCGCTCGCTTCGACGCGGTCCTATTCCGAGAACACTCTTCGTCGCTGTACATTAGGCTTCGACATGCTGACTCTGATTGCCTTTACGTCCATCGCCTCTCATCGCATACGATCGCTGCCTGATATCATAAGTTAATGACAAGGGTGCCGGTACGTGTTGTTGGCTCGCTGATGGTCGACCGACTACCTGACGCTGACGGTCTCTCATATATCTGCCGATCTCCTTCCACTCGCTTCAGCCATGGCTACCATCCGTTACGAAAAAAAGGAGTAAGTTGAAGCTTCAAAACACACTTCTCCACACACCGCGCTTCCATCTGTCCTCACCTCTTGACAAGGAGCCAGAGCTGATCCGTTTCAAATTCCATCTGAGCTTTGATCCGGCAGGGGCAAAGT
Organism: Pseudozyma tsukubaensis; assembly: GCA_001736125.1. Classification (NCBI taxonomy): domain Eukaryota; kingdom Fungi; phylum Basidiomycota; class Ustilaginomycetes; order Ustilaginales; family Ustilaginaceae; genus Pseudozyma; species Pseudozyma tsukubaensis. The sequence continues at coordinate 192,441 of MAIP01000015.1, read as the reverse complement.
TACTCACCTGAGACGTAACGTCGTATGTTTCTCCTCAAATCCCCCCTGTATTATCGCCCCTTTACTAACGACCTTGTTGACATCTCGATTTCCAACCGTTTGATCTCATACCGCTTCGTTGATGCAGGATTTGCTCGAGCTGGCTGTAAGTTTTGTTTGATTCCACTGGTGAAGATGCTATTAGCGTCTGTAGCTTGACTAACGTTCCTGACAGAATCGCCCTCAACACCATGGAGCGTTCTGATGCGTTCTCATTGTGCTTTTCTGCCTCCTTCCGACTTGACCTTGTGTGTCCGTCACCAACTTCATGCTCGCACAGACCTAAAGTCTCGAGCCACACGATCGAGGCATTGATCTACTGCAGGTCTTTTGGTTCATTCTCGTTTCTCGTCAACGTCACTCGTGTCGTCTTCAAGCATGCATTCCCTCTGTCGATCAGCTCATCAGCGTTCACAATGGAAGCAAGGCGCTTCCATCACTCCTGTCCGTTGATTTCGTGCTGCACCAAACATGTTTCCGTCATTCTTCGCTTTCTTTCTTCGCAATCGATCCACATTCTCAGGCACAGTCTCTTTTTGCAATGTCTGTTTGTATGTTTTAATTGCATGAGCATGAGATGCAAATGTTCACGAGTGACAATCGCTTCCCTTTATGCGTCATCGTCGGAATCATGTTCGCCAGCAATCTCGTGCAACTCGATGAGATACTCGTTGATCTTTTGTCGTGAAACGTCTGTCAAGCCCAACGTTCCTGCGTTTGGCTGTATCAAACTTAACTTGTCATTCCCACCACCACCACCGCCAGCAGCCGAGTTGCTTGGTGGCTTGATGGAAGCGTCTACGCCCAACGCGAGATTGAGGATAGCCTGCAACTCTGCGAATCCAACTGACTTTGCTGTTGGCTTGACGTTTCGATACGTTTGTTGAAACTTTTTCATGTTCCCCAGCAGTTCGGTGGGGGAACGCGAGTAGAGGAGCTCGTAAAACTTGCGACTTCGTTCAAACGTCACTTCACCCCCGTTGGTTGTGGGGAGCAAAATGTTTTTTAGGTTCTGTTGGAGGGCGAGGATGTTACGTAACATTTTACCCACTCCTTCCCGGTTAATCACTTTCACCTTGGAGACTAACCCGACCAAAGTCGCATCCATCAACCCGCTCACCCCGCTAAAGACGAATGCTTTGGACGGGGTGGGAAGCATTTCAGTGAGAATATCGTCCAAGTTGGCCAGCTCCGCATTAAGGTCCACCACGTGCGGGGCGGGTTCGATCGCAGTTGCGTCAGCAACTAGGTAGGTCGAGTCCAAGATGGAGAGTTGGAGATAGGAGAGAACGCGAAGGCGAAGTTCAAGCCGAAGAGTGAAGAGGATAGAGGACGAAAGACGGGTGTAGACGGCCGATAGGGAAGGATAGCGCGCGATAAGATCGGGTGTGAGTGGAAGTGGAAGCTGTTCGTACCCTTCGCCTTCGTCGCTTTCTCCTTCGCCAGCGTTGGCCGGTGAGCCATTCGTACTCGTGCCGTGGTGGAGCGCAAGTGGATCGAAAACGCTCAACCTCGCTTTGGCCCTAGTCGAACTCGAACGCAGCTCGTCTTCCTTCTTCCCTCCCGCCTCGTCGAACGATGCCGAAGCAGACTCGATCGAGACTGGCTTCAACCTCGCAATCTGAACAGCAAACCATTCGACGCTATGCTGCAGACATCCCAACGCCATGAGTTTCTTCCTCGAAGTCGTGAGTTCATGGATCGCAATCCCGCCTTCTCCTGCTCCATCCGAAGCTGCTGCAGCGCGAGCTTTCGCACCAGCAAAGGCCAATTCGAACCTCGTTTCTTGCGCCAAGAGCTCGGCTCTTCGCTGTGCGGGTGTTTTGGTATCTCGAATTTCTGTCAAGCATGCGGCCATTTCCGGTCGTTGGGCCCACATCGATGAGAGGGCGTATTCGGATCCTGGGACTTTCGGTCCTGTGCCACCGCTCTGAGCAGCATCTCCTTCTACGTCCTCGAGCGCAACGAGGTCGCGGAATCGCTCTCCGCATCGCTGGTAGAATTGTACGATCACCATCACGATCAACCTCGAGTAGCTTTCCCTGTGGAAAGGTGTCGTCCTCAACATTGAGTACAGCGAGTCGATGAGAACGATCACGTTGGAGGCCGCTTTCACCACTGGTCTGCCCATCCCCTGCGCCGATGCTCCCATCCCCATCCCCGCACCGGCCGAACCCAGCGATTGGCGTCCCCTGGAAGCCGGATCTTCAGCAAAGGAATCAGCGTGCGAAGTGGCCCCAACGAACAGCGTCTGCACCTTCTCTTCCAGCTGAGGCAAGAACACGTCCTGTACAAACTCCTCCAGAAAACTGGAGAAGCCACTGCGCGAAGTGGAACCGGTCGAAAGCTCGGCAGCGGAAGAAGGCATGACGAGGGAAACGCGTTCGACGAACGCAAGCGCGGGTTGGAAGAGGACCGAAACGTTGAATGTGTCTGGTTTGACGAGGAGTCGATGACCTCCACCACCAACCCCGACGCCGGCGCTCGCATTGGTGTTGCTGCCAGCATTGCGTCCTGCAGTGCCGACCAGGGCACCTGCTGTAGAAGTGACGATGATCTGGCTGCCGCCTTGTCTACCCGCTGCCTCGATGGAGCTAACGAGACCTGGTACGGAAGCTTTCAAAGCTTGTGTCACCGCCAACTGATGCCTCTGCAACGGTCCGTTATCTCCCCTCCCACCAGCTCTGCCGGCACGTTTGGCCATTCCTGTCTCGGCCAATTTGAACAACTGCTTTCCTCTGTCCCTCCCGAACCTGTGATCTCGCAAAACATCGTTGACGCTGACCACTGCATTCCTGCCACCTCCTCCCCCACCGCCGTTACCACCTAACTCGCTATCGTCCATCAAATAGTCATGTAACAATCCACGCACTTCCGCCTGAATCGGCTTCCACACCTCCAGTAGCGCCCCAACACCACTGAGCTTCTTGGTCGCCAATTCGTCTTTAAACCCAACACGCGAGGCGATGGTCCCTGCTACTTCGTAAACAACACGATGACCTTGCAGAACGGCATCGAGTTTGGAGAAGAGCGTCCAGAAGAGGTCGCGCATGGTTTCGCCGTCTCGTTGCAGGGCAGTTGTTTCGCCTGCAGAGATGCGGAGCATGGTCGAAATGGGTCGGTTGGAGACATTGAATGAGGAGCGGGAGGAGCGCAAGCCGTCTGTGAACGAGCGTGCGAGTGCCGAAGACGACGCCAGGAGGATCGACTCGGGTCGTAGAGCAACAGAGAAGCGACGTAGAGGTTCGTTGCGTGCATCGACCTCATCGATGGTTGTGTCGACGAGCTGATGTATTTCCATAGCGAGACGTTGAGAGATAATGTCAAGTGCGGTACCGAGCTTGCCGAGACGTGACAGCGATTCGAGGAGCATCTCGATGTAGAGAAAGGAATCTGCTTCGGGGTTTTGCTCGAATTCGGCTCCGTATCGGCCAGCAGGATGGTTCGTCGAGGTCGAAGAAGAGTCGGCAGATTCACCGGTGAGCGCCGAGAAGGACTTGGTCGAAGTCATGAGGGCGGACTCGGGAATGTCGGACGCCAAGTTCGGATCAAAGCTCGGTCGAGAGCGAAGACTTTGCAAGAATCGAGACAGTTGCAATGTTTCGCTTGACGTTGAAGAAGCACCTGACGTGGAGCCAGCCGATGCACCGAGAGCGAGGTCCGACTCTGTTTCTGCATGAGCGGCAGTTCCAGCGTAGTCCGAGCCGAATCGAACAATAGGCAGATCCTCCTGTCCAGCATTGTAACCCTTCCATCGCGCATCGCAAAAGTAGCTCTTGAGGTAAAGATGGTTGTGAAGCTCTTCGATCAGGATCTCGAGCATGGCTTGTTCCTGGCCTTTGAGGTAGGCACGGAGATCGTTCGTTGCTCCTACCTCGACCACTTCGGGCTTGTCGATGGTCTTGAGCGATCTGACCAGCAAGTTCACCGACTCGAGGAAATGCTTCTCCGCCATGAGGCTCTCCAGCTTGTCTGGGACCGATTTGAGATGCTCGACAAGATCCAGCAACTTGAGTGCTTCTTTGACAGCCTGGCTGCGCTGCCACATCTGTACCAGGTCCGCTCTCTTGGCGCCCAAAGCCTCTCTCGAGTCTCGCAATCTTCGCCTAGCGCCACTGACACTCGTTTGGGCCGTAGTCAACGACTGCAGAACGCTGTTGTGCATCGTGATGGCTGTAGCGAACGACTCGTAGTGGTCGTCCACAGTGCCCTGCAATGCTGTCTCGATCAACTGCTTGACCTGGTCGAACTCGAGCCTGCTTGCACCGAGGCTGCTCTCATCCAACATGGACAGTGCCAGAGCGACCGAGTTGAAGTGGTCATTGGCGACAAAGGGCCACTCCGCCTCGACTTTTCGCAAGACCGCATTGATCGACTGAAATGCGCGCGGATCGGATCGATCGATATAGCTCGTCATGGGTTTGCGAAGCTGTGATGAGACCTCAGAGATCTTCTTTTCGTTTCGTCGACGACGCGACTCTTCTTCGGCAGTCGTGCCACGCATGATGCGTGCAGCTTGGCGTTTGCGGCCTGCAGAAGTGAGGGCGGATAGGACAGAGTCAAGGGCAGCAGGCTGATTGTTTGCGGTGAGCGAGCCAAGGGGCGCGCCGGACGCGCGACGCGGATCTCGGTGCGGGCGTTGGCCAGGAACGGAGAGACGTTTGGACGTGTCGGCCGTGGAATGGTTGCTGTACAGTGCATTGCCGTGGCCTTCGGAGGGAGCGTCAATGGGAGAAAGACCGCCGTAAAGGTCTTCGTGTTCTTCCGAGTCAGGTTGACTCGAAGGTGTACCTGAGCGAGTGACCTGAGCCATGAGCTGGGCGGAACGGGCATGGCGGTCGGAAGGTGGGGTGGAGTGTGGGTTCAGGGAAGACGAGCCGGTAGTTTGTGCAGAAGGATTGCGCGCGTGATTGCCAGAGCGCGATGCTGCCAAGAGGTCGCGACCGGGACCGGTCCTTGCGGGTGAGGAAGGAGAAGGAGCTGCGCGAGCGACTGAGCCCACCGGCGGGATCTGCAATTGTGGTCTTTGTTGTGGACCTCTTCGGTCGCTTGCGGTGGAGGTGGTGTTCATGGATGCAAGACCCCTTTGTGTTTCGGGAGGTGGCGCTTGTGTTGGTCTACGGACCGATCGAGCAGGTCGTAATGGCGAGTTGGCGCCGTCGTTGTCCACGCCGTCAAGCCTTGATGGCGTGCGATTGTGTTGTGCATTTGCTGCGTTCGGTGGTGTTGCCATGGAATATCCTGGATTCAGCGCAAAGCTGGCCGTGCTTTGGTTGGTGGGACTGCTCGACCTGCCGTACTGCTGCTGTGTGGGCTGGCCATATGAGGCAGTATGTTGGTGGGTATAGCCATGACCCATCCTGCCTTCATAGTTGGAAATGGAGTCAGAAGGTGCAAGGCTGACGTAAGAGGGACCTGCACCCAAACCACCAGGCCCTGGTCCGGGGTGGTTGTACGCTGAAGGAGCTAGGCCTCCTCCTACACCACCACCAGCAGCGCCACCTCCGATAGAGGCCGATCCAGGATGATGACCGAATGCTTCACCGACATGTGGGATTTGGTGTCGAGCTGAGCTGAAGCTGGAGGTTGCAGTACCGGAGCCGAGATTAACATTCTCGTGCTTGATCTTGGAGCGCAAGTCTTTGATGGTTCCTGAACGACCCGACATGGTTGGCGAGAAAAGGTCAGGTACGACCAGCGAGCTGACTATGGGCTGATGCTTTCAGCCGCTCATGGGCGTCCTGGTTGCTGCTACTGGCACCTGTATAGACACTATCTCGGCGTCGGTCGATGCTGTTCGGTCGGTGGTTGCGCCGCCGTATGCAGATCACACCCTCGCGATGATTGATAAGACGATATTGATGCCTACTCGATGTAGTGATGGTGCGGAGAATATGGTGGGAATGCGCGCCTTTGATGGTGATAGTAATGGCGAGCAGCGAATGACAGCATTACGAGAAGCTGAGCATCATGACCTGCCAAAGCCAAGATGGCCCAAACGCGGTTGAATCCGCTGCAGTGATGGCGCATGACAGCAGCAGCACTTTGCCATTCGTCTTTTTCGGGCCCGAATTTCTTCGCCCCTTTTTGGACCCTGAATTTTGACATTTTCTGACATTTCGGACAAACTCACAAACACTTTCTTGCCATCATTTCTTCTTGCTTTCACCAACACTGCTGTCAACAAAGCATAGACATTTGCTTCTGGCCAGGCAAGGGGCGATGCAGGTTGCCAATCGTAGCGCTGATCGCAGCGGAGACCCCAACTTTCCCCAAGGCTTACGGATCCAGCCTAGCAGCCTGCAACGAACAATACCAACTGCCAGTCATGACGTGAACGGCAGCAATACTGCACAGCCGAAGGAGGCGACATGGGAGCAAGACACAGCACAAGACATTGACGATTATGGCATCGCAGGAAGAATCTGGGAGGCCGCCTACCTACTCGCACGCTATGTCAGACCCGCAAAACAAAGTCAAGGGGAACTTGTCTTTGACCCACCATGCTCTCTATTTGACAGACACAGCAGCGAACCTCTCATGATCGTCGAGCTAGGGTCAGGGGCAGGTTACGGATCATTGCACCTCGCTCAACAGCTCACACAACATGCCGTTTCAAGAAGTTCAGCGACTCAACCAGCAAGGCTTGTTCTGACGGATCTGGCGAATGTTGTGCCTCTGATGGAACGCAACGTTGCACGAGCAGGGTACGACAAGGCAAACGACATCATCGATGTGCGAGTACGGAGCTTAGCATGGGGTAGTGAGGAGGATGCAACAAGCCTGTTGTCCGAACTCTCATGCTCACGAGCGACCTCGAATCCGCTTACGCACATCCTTTGCTCTGACCTTGTTTACTTCCCAGAGCTCTTGCCGCCATTGTTGAGGTCGATCATCTCGTTGTCCAGCTACGCACTGGCAGAGGGCTCTTCTACTTCGAGCTCAGCGTTGGGCCCTGAACTCATCATCTCGTACAAGATCCGCTCATTGACCAAAGAACAGCCTTTTTGGTCAGCCTTGGGGTCTTGGTTCGACTTTCAAGCTGTCGACTGTCGCTCAACAGCCCAAGCCCAGAACGGCACAGACGACGAGGACAACACGTGGCATCGATTCGGATCGCAAGGAGAGGACTACGGTGCATCATCCGACTCGGACCAAGAATTGTTTATATTCGTTGGACGTCGACGTGACGACAGCATCGGATGTTTACCTCCACAGAGCGACACTGAACTGATGCAAGGGAAGCGGCTCCGACCATGCAAGACTCAGGGTGATGGCGCAGAGGCAACGGCAAGATTTGAGTTGGAGACACCTGCGTCAGGACAGGACTACTTTGAATGGCTGCTGCTGTCCAATATGGGAGCTGGCCTTGGTTGAGCTGATGCGCTCTTCCCTATGTTCAGCTGCTGGGTCTGATCCAACGTGAGCTGAGGAGCATTCCTCGCTCCGACCCAATCAGGCTGGCGAAGCAGCCAGTCACGCATTTCTCGAAATGACCGAGGTCGCGATGCGGACGACATTGTCTTCCTGCGTCTTTGAACTGGAGCAGATCGAGGCCGCTCTCGACTTCTGTCATTGAAGGAATGCTCTGCCAAACGCCCCTTTGACAAGCTGATGGGAATCGGGTTCCTTTTGCCGGCAGGACCTTCCGATGTATCTTGAGCGTGCTCTGACTCGGCAGTCGATTCGAGCTCGGGCGGTAAAATCTCGCCCCCACGCGTGTTGGTAAACCAATGTTCATCCTGATTCTCTTCGGCGTAGGTGTTTCGATATCGTTGTCCCAAGATGTCTTGCTTTCTGCGCTGCTTTCCCAAGCGGAAGCTTCCACTCCCAGTCCAGTTAATTGACATGTCGGGACAGGTCTGCGACAAAAGGACAGTTGGGTGGTGATGATAGATGGTGATAGATGGTGATAGGTGGTAGGACATCACCACGCAATACGTCAATCATCAAACAACAAAGTCACACTCGTGTTCGCAGTATCTTGCAACCAAGCTCAGCTCAAAGGCGCATCCTTCTGCTCCCAGAGCCATCCTATGGTTGGCTGTGCTTGTATCTAATGATGTCGAATGGTTTGTCTGGCTAACGACCATTGACCGAGGCGAGCTCATCTTGCTTGTTTTCATCCCTTAGCTCCGAAAGAATGTAAAAGTTTAACAGATATTTGAAAATTGCAACGCTGTTCGAGCCTGCAGCGACGTCACTGCGCAGCGATCGTGAAGGGTCTGATGCTCATCGGTCAAAAAGGGACAAAATAAAAAGACCGCAAGATCGCCAGCTGCAAGCCTCGTTTTCCTGTCGAAGGTGGAGGAGGCACGGTTTAAAATGTGAGAAAGAAATAAAAAAGGGGCTGAGATGTCAGACGAAATCAGTTCTGAGCCTGTATCTTTTCGAAAAAGCAGCAATTTTGATTTTCGCATTCTTTCTTAAAAATGATTTATTTGTGGAAGTCGAAGCCGTTGCAGCACGGACGATGCGGGAGGGAAAGACGCACGATCCAAGCTCAGTCGGAAACTGGCTTCCCCGCCATTTCCACTGTCTAAAGCGAGTCTCGGATTCGACTTGGCAAGTGTGAGCTTCGACCCTGATTTGCATCTTGATTCTGATCTTGCTCAGCTCGCTATCTTGACCAACTCACACCAACCTAATCTATCCGGAAGATCGATTTAAAGCGAAGCACAGCAGCGAGTGCAAGGTCTCCTCGACTCGACCAAAGGTGCTACTCGTCATCCGACCGTCCATGCTGGACAACGTCCCCGTCTCTCGAGCAGTCAATTGAGCTGTCGAGCGTGGCATCCATCCCTCACCTCACAGGAACGGCGCCTCATTGGTTTCCTGCTGTTTGAGAGGCGAAGCACTCCATAGCATTACGCTTCGGGCATCCGACTGCCATCCGGGTCAAACCCTTTCTCAATTGCATCTTCCTCGCAGGCTCGGACGCGTCAGCTAAAGAGCTTCGCAACATCCTGACATCATGTTGGAAGGTGTCCTGGCCTCGGTCCTCAACAAGGTGCTCGCATCCTATGTTGATGGTCTAAACACAAGCCAACTCAATGTCGGCATCTGGTCAGGAGACGTCAAGCTGCGCAACCTTCGACTCAAAACATCCGCGCTCGACAAGTTCCGACTCCCAATAGACGTCAAAGAAGGGTACCTCGGCGACCTCACTCTCTCCATCCCATGGTCTAATCTCAAAGGCAAGCCGGTCCGTATCCTCGTCGAAAATGTCTACCTTCTTGCTGCTCCCAAGAACAGCAGCGTCGAGGTCGATGAAGAAGAAGAGGACCAGCGTGCTCAAGCCGCCAAGCAGGAAAAGCTCACCAATGCCGAGTTGCTCGGCAGAGACAGCGGACAGAGCGTCGGTATGTCAAGCGAGGATGAGCAGAAGAATCAATCCTTTACCAGCTCGCTCATCACCAAGATCGTCGACAATCTTCAATTCACCGTCCGCAATATCCACATTCGCTATGAAGATAGCCTTTCCAACCCAGAACATCCCTTCTCTGCTGGTATCACGCTCGCAGAGTTTTCCGCCGTTTCTACAGATGCCAACTGGAATCCTACCTTCATTCAGAACAGCGGCGACGGTATCCACAAGCTAGCACGTCTTGAGTCGCTTTCCGTCTATTGGGACACCGACTCAGAATCCCTCGCCGGACATGAGATCTCGGAAGCACAAAAGATCTTCAACTCCCTTATCGCTCGCCAAGGTGCAACGCCAAGCCACCAGTACATCCTCAAGCCCGTGTCCGGAGCTGGAAGACTAGTGATGCGCAAGAAGATGACATCAGAAGTGCCAAAGATGGATGCACAGTTGTTATTCGAAGAGCTTGGTTTTGCTCTCGACGACGAACAGTACCGCGACGTCATCTCTGTTGCCGACCTCTTCCACTTCTACACGCGTCAAGCACAGTACCGCAAGTTCAGACCTAGCACGGAAGAGTTGCAGGAGAACAAGCCGCGTGCTTTGCTTCGCTTCGCTGGAAAGGCCATCCTCAACGAGGTGCATGACCGTCATCGCGTATGGACTTGGGACTACTTCCGTGAGCGACGCGACGACCGCAAGGAGTATGTCGAGCTGTTCAAGCACAAGGAGAAGCAGACGCAAAAGACCAATCAGCATCAAGCGGGCGTAGCTGTCGCACAGAGCGATAGCGGATCGCGTCTCGAAGAACTCGAGAAGAAGCTCGATTACAAAGACATTCGCTTTTACCGATCGATAGCGCGGCACGAGCTGCGCAAAGAATCGCTCGCAGCCAAGAAGGAAGACATCGCCCACGGCGGCAATGGAGATGGCAATAGTCAAAAGTCAGGTGGAGGCGGATGGCTCAGCTGGGTCTGGGGTGGTGGTGGTGGAAAGCAGCAGCAAGGCCCAGAAGATGGTGTGCTCAACGAAGAGCAGCGTAAAGAGCTCTACGATGCCATTGAATGGGACGAGGAAGCAAGTGCACAAGCGCTGACACAATCGGTCGACGCGCCAAGAGACGCCATGCACCTTCGACTCATCACCAAGCTCAAGACGGGTTCCATCGCACTCAAGGATCATGCTCGCGGCACCGACATTCTCTCGCTCGTGTTCGACTCGCTCCAAGCCAATGTCATCCAGAGGCACGACAATCTTGAAGCCGCTTTGGCGCTCGGTGGCCTGCGAGTCTACGACGGCACCACACCCAACTCGCTCTACCCCCAAGTGGTTCGTGTCAAGGACGAAGAGTTCGACAACCCAAGCAGGCAGAATTCGAACGGAGGCGACATCAAGCAGATCGAGCAAGAAGTCGAAAAGGAGAGCGATCCAGACAATCCGTTCTTCTACGCCAAATACGAGCTAAAGCCACTGGACGATCGTGCCGACAATGCACTCACGCTCAAGATGCGCTCCATGGAGATCATCTACCACCGTGGCTTTGTCGAATCCATCGTTCGCTTCTTCAAGCCGCCTGAGAGCGAGCTCGAGCTCATCGGTGCGCTTATTGATGTAGCCAGCGAGACCATCGAAGGCATTCGCAAAGAGACGCGTGCCGGTCTCGAGAGTGCGCTCCAGAATCACAAGACCATCGATATGGTGGTCGATGTCAAGGCACCCATCATCATTGTTCCCGAAGACGTCACTACCAAAAAGTGCCAGCACATGGTGCTCGATGCCGGTCGCATTGCTGTGCGTTCCGTCCTTGCCGATCAGAGCGCACTCGAGATTGTTCGATCTAAGCAGAACCGCGCCTACACCGACGAAGACTACCGACAGCTTGAAGACCTCATGTACGATCGCTTCTTTGTCAAGCTCGAATCCGCCCAGCTCGTCATGGGCAACGACTTCGACTCATGTATCAAGGGTTTGCACTCCAACTCGACGGATCACGGCCTGCACTTGCTCGAACGCATCAACATTGACTTCACCGTGCATAACTCAATCCTCTCGTCCGCTCCAAACCTGACCAAGTTCAAGATCACGGGTCACTTGCCAACCCTTCGCGTCAACTTCTCAGATCGCAAATACAAGACGCTCATGCGTATCATCGAGGTGGCTATCCCTGACTTTGATGACGGCGTTGCTGATGATCCGACCAAGGGCTTGGGCACCATCGAGGAAGAACTCGAGCCCGTCGTTATCGGCAAGAAATCACGCAGCGAAGAGGCAGACGACGATGACGCCGACAACGACGACGAGAAGGAAGCCAGCAAGTCCAGACGTACTCGAGGCCGACCATCGGAAACGCTTGATCTCAACAAGGCGCGTCGTCATCGTCTAGCAGGACAATTACGTGGAGAAGAGGACTACTCGTTAGATGCTGGTTTCGAGGATGACGACGGCAAGGACGAATTCCAAGATGCCGAGGACGCCACTGTCGATAAGGTCAATGCTCATCAGAAGACGTTTGAGCTCGAGTTCGTTGTCGACTCACTGCAAGGCTCCATCTTCCGTTCGGCCACCGATCCTTCCCAACCGGATCGCTTGCTCGTCGATGCGCGCTTTGAAGGCTTCTTGTTGCACTTGGCCGTCTACCCCTACCACATGGATGTTGATGTGGGTCTGCGCAGTCTCGAGCTCGAAGACAAGATCGTCGATCAGGGCGCCCAATTCCGTCATCTCATCACTTCGAAGCATGTCCGCGATGGCAGCTCGCGTTCAGCAACGGCAGACTCGACTGCCTCATCTGGCACTGCCTCGCCTTCCGAACAACGCGATCTGGTGAGGGTGAGGTACACGCGTGTCAGTACAGATTCGCCCGAATTCATGACCAAGTACGAAGGTATCGACCAGACTGTCAATGTCGAGCTCTCTACTATCAACGTCATGCTCACGCGTGTCAGTGTTCTCGCCGTCTACGACTGGATCATGACCACGTTCGTAGCGGTCGATGAGCCCACCTCGTCTTCCACCCAGTCTCAGAACCACGACCAGCGTCGACCGAGCAGATCTTCGGACAGGAGACCTAGCGATACTACCTCCAAGCGACCATCCATCCGACCCCCCGAGTCTTCCAATGTCCCAGCTGGCACCGCGAAGGGAGGCGACATGGAGCGCAAGGAGAAGCTGCGTGTCCGTGTTAAGCTCAACTCGATCGTGCTACGTCTCAACAATGATGGCAGTCTCTTGGCTACATTGACGCTATCCACAGCTGATGTTGCTGTGATGCTGCGTGGCAATACCATCCGAGTTGCAGCACGTCTCGGCTCGCTGCTGCTGTACGACAATGCCAAGCGCAGCGTCGCTGATCCCCACTTCAAGAAGTTGCTCAGCATCCAAGGCGACGAGTTGGCCGACTTCACCTACGAGACGTTCGATCAGGCCGACGCAGCGTCGTACCCTGGCTATGACTCTTCGATCTGGTTGCGCTCCGGATCGCTCAAGTTCACGTTTGTCGAAGAGCCGATTCGCGACCTCTTGCAGTTCTTCAGCAAGTTTGCACAAATGAAGGCCGTCTACGATGCAGCCACGCTTGCTGCCTCAAACCAGGCATCGCAGCTCCAAGAGCGAGTGGATAAGATGCACTACGACGTCATCATCAAAACGCCCATCGTCGTACTACCAAGGTCAGCCGATTCGACGGACGTCATGACGGCCAACTTGGGAGAAATCTACGCCAAAAACACCTTTGCTGTGCGTGACAACAAGGAGGCCATCACCAAGATCGAAGCGGGTCTACGTCATATCCGACTCGCATCCCGTATGCGATATGGCAGCCAAGAGTACCACGTGCAAATGATTGACGACGTCAACATCTCGCTCGATATGGTGCAGACCGACCGTGCTGCGGCACCACCGGGCACAACGACGGACAGTCCAGAGACGCAGATGGTGGCCAAGATGTCGGATGTGCACATTAAGCTGACGGAAGCTCAATACTGCTTCGTGATGGAGCTGACACAGTCAATTCCGCGTGCCTTTGCGGGATTGGCAGAGGAGGCTGATACAGCTGCTGACAGTGGTACGACTGCGTCGGAGTCTGCTCCATCTGCCTCAGCTTCAGCAGCCACGGGTGCATTATCGCGTTCGAATAAGACGTTGCCGCCTGCGACGCCACGTAAGACAGGCGACAGCACTCCAGCTAAGAGTGGAGCCGCTACTCCCACCACGGCCACGCCTCCCAGAAAGAGTGCTGGTGTCGATATGCTTCCAGAACTCGGTACCGTCGTTCACAACGAGGACGGCGACTCTCCCGTCTACACGAGTCTCGATATGTTCTTCGATGTCAACTCAATCCAGCTCGAGCTTTTCACCGCTGCAGCTACAGGTCAGGAGACGCTGTACAACGCTCAGCTGGCTCGCTTCTCCATCAATGGATCCGAGGTCAAGCTCAAGATGCTGTCTGACAGTTCACTCGAGGCCGAAGTGGCACTCAAGACGTTCACGGTGACAGATCAGCGACCTGACAAGGATACCAAATTCCGCGAAATCGTGCCAGCTGTCAAGCATGACGGCCACCAGTTCATGATGAGCTACAGCCAATCTGGCGGCGATGATGGCTCAGCGTTGGCACTCATCACGGTGGACAGTCCTAAGGTCATCTTCTCGCTGGATCCTGTGTTTGCGCTGCTCAACTTCTTCATGGCAGCGTTCCCTGAGGTACCTCTCGGCGAAGACAAGACGGACAACACTGCAACCGGCACGACCGTGGCCAAGAGCAACGCAGCTGGCGGTGCTTCTGCTCAGCCGACAACACCAGGGCAAAGCACGGATACTGGTGCGCCTGGATCTCAGCCACCTGCTGCCAACGCCGCTGCTGGCAGCTTGGCCTTCCGCGTCAATGTTGTCGACCCTACCATCATTCTGCTTGCTGCGCCGGAGCGACATGACACTGAGGCGATCGTGCTCTCCATCAAACAGGTGCTCATGTCGCAACAAGGCATTCTTGCCCTCAAGGTCGACCAGTTCGGCATGTTCATGTGCCGCATGCATCGTCCCAAGGACACGCTGCGTCTGCTCGATAATCTTGACATGGCCCTCTCCATGGACAGTCGCGTCAGTGCTACGAGCTCCATGACCAGCATCGAAGTCGACGTCGAGCCAATCGTGTTGCGAGTATCCGTCCGAGACATCATGATGACCCAATCCGTTGTCAACAAGGCCATCGAGCTTTCCTCGCAGCAATCGTCTTCAGCCGGCGCAAGCGACCAAAAGAGCATCTCTTCGTCTCACCGCAGGCAGAGCTCGATGGCTAGTAGCAGCAGGACGATCGACTCGCTGACCAAAGCAACGGGCAAAGGCGCCGACACAGAGACTACTAGCAGCACTCTCGAAATGCGTCCACCTAAGCGTCTCGAGGATGCCGAGCTTGTCGTCGCCAAAGAGTCGCTGCGAGCCGACTTTGCTGGTCTGCAGGTCATTTTGATCAGTGATGCTCATTCACTCCCGATGCTGGATCTGCACATGTCCAACTTTGCTGTCGAAATCCGCGACTGGACTGGAGACATGCACGGCAGCACCTTCCTGGATCTGTACATCAACTACTACAACCTGTCGAGGTCGCACTGGGAGCCATTGATCGACCCTTGGGGCGTCAACTTCCATATGGAGTCCAACGCAGCGCCTTCCAGCTTCAATGCGACCATCTCGAGCAAAAAGCGACTCGAGATCAATGTGACGACGACGCTCATCGAGACCAGTCTGGCGGCTATGACATTGCTCAACGAGGTCGATATCCAGGACTTGCAACAGCGTAACCGTGCGCCGTTTGTAGTTCAGAACCGCACCGGCTACCCTATCTCGCTATGGGCCGAGCATGACGAGCGCGATCGCAAATCCAAGTCAGCGCCTCAACACCTTGAAGATGGCAAGGACATGCCTTGGAGATTCGACGACTGGAAGACGATGCGTGAACATATTCACGAGAGCGGTGGTCACCGTCTTTCGTTGCAGATCGATGGCATGCCCTGGGAGCGCTTGCGACACATCTCGGTGGGACGAGAGGGCGAATACATGTTGACATTGCGACCCAAACTCGACAAGGTGGCGCATCGCATTCAGTACGAGGTCAAGCTGCACAACAACGTCAAGTACATCACCTTCCGGTCGTCATTCAAGATTGAGAACAAGACGCTCATCCCGATCGAGATGGTTATTCTCGATCATGATGGCAATGTCACGGACCAGATCCGTCGCATTGGTCCCGGCGAGGATTGCCCTGTGCCTATCGAGGCCGCATACCATTGCCGAGTCAAGATTCGACCTGACCCAGGCTTCGAGTATGACTGGTGCCAAGAGAGTCTCAACTGGTCCGATTTGCTGAAGAAGTCGACCCGTACTTTGACATGTCGAGCCCACGATGAGAACGAAGCTCCCTTCCGCTTCCAAAGCTTTGCGATCTACGATCGACAGGATCCTAACAGCCGAACCTACCCGCATCTCACGCTACGACTGCGCGCTCCTGTCGAAGTGGAGAATCTGTTGCCTTACGATATTCAGTACCGCATCTTTGACAAGAACCTCAATCACAACTGGTCGAGTTACTTACGCAAGGGCGGTATCAGTCCTATTCATGTCGTCGAGCTGTCGCACCTCTTGCTGTTGAGCGTCGACATTCAGGCGTCGTGCTTCTCACCCAGCGAGTTTGCCATCATTGCTACCGATAATCCTGACGACTTCCCAGTCGAGAAGGTGTTGACGCTGGCAGATGCCGACAACCTCAAGCTCAACCTGCGTCTGCATTACTCGAAGCATCCTGACTCGGGTGGAGCATTCAAGGTACAGATCTACTCTCCCTACATCTTTATCAACCAGAGCGGACTGCCGTTTGCGCTCAAGACCAAGTCTTGGTTGGGCAGTGCCAAGCTGGTCGCAGGTCAGGATCATGGCAAGTTCGCCGCGATGCTCAAGGAGCCGGAGCCGTTCCTGTTCTCGCAGAACTCGAACGACCGACGCAACCGCGTGCTCATGCGCGTTGGTGACTCACAGTGGTCCAAGCCTTTGTCGTTCGAGGCAATCGGTTCCGAGACCGAGGTGGTGATTCCTTCATCGTCTAAGAATGAGGAGATCCACGTTGGTCTCACGGTGGAAGACGGTCTTGGCAAGTTCAAGCTTTCCAAGGTTGTCAAGCTCGTGCCAAGATATTTGGTACGCAATACGCTCAGCGAGCCCCTCAACTTACGAGAAGCGGGTGCAGCCAACTTCATCACGATCGACCCTGGTCAGCGCGTGCCGCTGCACTTCTTGCGAGTGGGTGCCACCAAGCAGATGACGCTCGCTTATCCCGGCATCAACAACAAGTGGAGTGCGCCGTACAATATCGAGGACATCGGCAGTGTCCACTTGCGTATCGCCAAGGCTGGTCAGCACCAGCACCTGATCAAGGCAGAAGTGCTGCTGGAAGGTCCCACCATTTTCATCTCGCTTAGCTTGGAAGAAGGACCCTGGCCGTATATGCTGCGCAACGAGAGCGACTTTACAGTTCAGTTCATGCAGGCCACCGAACGAATCGACGAAGGTGGCAGCGGCAAGCGCATCGACGAAGCTGTAGGAAAGCGATACGAGCTCAAACCGCGGTCCAAGATGAAATATGCATGGGACTACCCTGCTGCTACGGACAAGATGATCAAGCTGGTCGTCAATGGTCGGCAGCGCAACGTCAATATCCTTGAGATCGGTTCCCAGCTACCTTTCCGATTCCCATCAGCTAACGGACAAGGCAACAGCGTCATTTCGCTGGATGTGCGTGCAGACGGTCCAACGCAGACGTTGGTGTTGAGCAACTGGGAAGAGGAGCTGAGCAACTTCAAGCTTAAGCGCACAACTTCGACCATGTCGCGATCCGATACCGTATCGAGCGTCACGAGTAGAGATGCAGGCTTCGAGGCGGTTGATGTCGACACCAACATCCTCACAGCGTTCAATCTGGAATTTGAGGGTGTCGGCATTTCGCTGATCAATCAGAACATCCAGGAGCTGGCATATATCAGCTTTAGAGGTTTGGAGCTGCACTACACCGAGTCACAAGTAACGACGGCGGTCAACGTGATCTGCAAGTGGATCCAGATCGATAACCAGCTCTTTGGTGGTCTCTTCCCCATTGTGCTGTACCCGACGGTGCTGCCAAAGGATGGCAAAGATCTGGAAGTGCATCCGACACTGCAAGCTTCGATCATCATGCTGAAGGACCAGACACATGGTGTCACGCACGTCAAGTACGCCTCGGTGCTTTTGCAAGAGATCACTGCCGAGCTGGATGAAGACTTCCTCTTTGCGCTGTACGAATTTTCCAAGTTCGAAGGCGCAGCATGGCAGCTCGAAGCTGAAAAGGAAACCGACTTTATCGAACATCCTCGTGAAGTGCCCGAGCCTTCGGCTGCTCAAGGCAATCACGACGACATCTACTTTGAGATCTTGCATCTGCAGCCCATTTCGCTGAACTTGTCTTTCATGCGAACGGAGCGCGTCAATGCCGACGAGAAGGTCAGCTCGCGGAACCCGTTGATCTTCTTCTTCAACGCACTTACAATGGCGTTGGGTAATGTCAACGAGGCGCCTGTTCGACTAAATGCATTGGTGATCGAGAACGTCAGGCTAAGCAATGCGGTATTGCAGCAGAGAATCATCTACCACTACTCGCAAGGCTTCTTGTTGCAGCTCTACCGCGTTCTCGGATCTGCCGACTTTTTGGGTAACCCGGTTGGACTGTTCAACAATGTCTCATCAGGTGTGGCGGATATCTTCTACGAACCGTACCAAGGTCTGGTCATGCATGGCAACAAGGAGCTTGGACTGGGTATTGCTCGAGGAGCAAGTTCGTTTGTCAAGAAAACGGTCTTTGGATTAACCGATTCCGTTTCCAAGGTCACGGGCTCAATCGGTAAAGGTCTGGCGGCGGCAACGATGGATAAAGAGTTCCAATCTCGACGCCGTATGACGCGATTCCGAAACAAGCCAAGACATGCACTGTATGGTATTACGGCCGGTGCCAATTCGTTCTTCACGTCGGTAGCGTCTGGATTCGAAGGATTGGCACTGCGACCTTTGGAAGGAGCAGAGCAAGGTGGAGCTGGAGGTTTCTTGAAGGGAGTTGGTAAAGGATTGGTTGGTGCGATCACCAAGCCGGCAGTGGGAGTCTTCGATTTGGCCAGTAACGTGACGGAGGGAATGAGGAATACGACGATGGTCTTTGATCAAAACGACATTGACCGCGTTCGTCTCCCTCGTTTCATCGGCTCGGACGGCATCGTTCGACCCTACTCGGACCGCGAAGCTCTCGGTCAAACCTGGTTGAAAAACGTCGACAACGGACGTCTAATGAAAGACTCTTACGTAGCCCACGTCGACGTAGGATCGCAAGAGGGAGACTCGGTCATCATGCTCACCGTCTCGCGCATTCTTTATATTAGAACGATGCGGTTGAAGGTCATGTGGGAAGTCCCACTCTCGGATCTCAGCAGCATCTCGTTGGAAAGCGAAGGTATCGCGCTGGTGCTAAGGGGTGGGGTTAGCGGTCCGTTTTTGCATTTGCCAGATGTGAGCACGAGGAATTGGTTGTTTAAGCAGGTTAGTAAGGTTGTTCAGAGTTACAACAACGCTAGGCAGAGTTGAGCAGACTATGCTGGAAGGGCATGGGATGCATCCTTACATGACCCTACATTCTATACGGAAATATGATGTGTTTGTTCATTGTATCCGTGCCTGACAAGATGTGATCGAGTGAGAGTTGTGTGGTTCTGCCAAAGAGGGATGTGGAAGCAAACACCGGCAAAGAAGCGCAGAAGGCGGGAAGGCGGAAAACGTGGATGCAACGGCCAAACAATGCTGATTGTCTCTCCATGAACAATGTCTCGCTTGCTCTTACTGTCTTGCCAAGCATCCGACGTCAGGAGGCGTTGGGTTTTTGGTTAGCGAGAAGGATAGCTCAGGCGGCGAACCTTGCACGCCCGCACAAACTCCGCATTACCGTATTTATAGAGGAGGAAAAGAAGAAGGTGGGCAAAGAACACAGCTGGAAGCAAGGAGGAGGAGCAAAGATTTTCAGGGCGGCGCAGAAGAGATTTTGACGCTAAGCTAGCGCAGCATGAACGTCGGATCGGATCGGCGTTGCTTTGAGCTTCGCCCCTGACAGGCCAGACAGCGAGGCGAGGAACGCGTCGTGCCTATCTCGCGCCAGCGCGAGGGGAGAAAGGATTCAGGGTCCAGCAAAGTCGGTGGGGGCTAAGACATCTCGGCTAGCTGCAAAAGAAGGACGACGATCAATCGTGCCCCCTTTAGAGAGAGGATCGACTTGCACTCGAACTGCAAATCTCATGTTTGGCTGCCACTGACGAAGTGCCAGGAACACAGATCTGGTCGAGGCAGGTAAGGAAGCTAAACTCTGGGATAGTTGAGCAGAAGATATCAAAAGCCTTACCGCCGGCGTATGAGCGGAAGTTGGGCGGAGCAAGAGAAGGAAACGGTGGCCCAATCAAGACACTCGTCCAAGCGCTTCTTCAGATCAGATCACAGTCTAGTGTCGAGTGGCAAAAGGCGGCTTTCCATGTGAGACAAACATATGCACAGCTCTCTTTCTCTTTCTTCACATGTGGGGTCAAAGGGCGTCTAGTGTGTGTGCAATACAGGCCGGACTGTCAACGCCCTGATCTCTCGCCAGCGGCGTAATGGATCAACACGATGAGACGCTTGACAGCGAAAGCCGGAAGAGAGCATTCACACGTCGGATCGGCGTTGAGAGACCATAGGCAAGGGAGAAGGAGAGAAATGTGCATGATGCCAGCGCAAAAAGACGCGCGGCTCGGCGAAAATTGAATCGTGTGAAGAAGGCCGCTTTCTTGCTCTTCTTGTATTTTTGCCACGCGTCTTAAGAACCACCACGCTGCTTTGGAGAGGGAGCAAAGGGTGTACCCTCGGATTGGCAACCACGCCCTCATAGCACATGGTAGCTCTACCACCCCGAAACCTCGTCAAAGTTGTTTGCTTCGCAGTACACGATGGTCACCACCACACTATACGCTTCTGTGCTTGTAGCGAAAAGGCGAAAAAGGATAAACGCAACGCCGAAAGTGCTCCTCTCTCGGCGTCGTCTACCACGGGAACCCCCAAGCCAAAAGCCATAGAAAGATTAGTAGGGTTCAAGATCGACAAGTAAGGCCGTACAGCCAATTAAGATCTTCGGTGACAGGCAATGTTCGGACCTGCAGTAATCTCGTGTGAGCAAATTGAGCAGGAATACCAACCCGAGAGCAGAGCAGGAAGAGGAAAAAGAGAGAGAGAGAGAGATGTGTTGCTAATGCACGCCTGCAGACTTGCTGCATTTGGTTGCATTTGCGTTGTGCAGCGAAGAAAATCCGCGGGTCGGACCTTGACTTGTTCCATTTCATCCCAGCGCCTGTTCGCCTTCCTCGCAACGAAGGACGAGCACATTGTCGCACGACCCTCTCTCCAATCGCAGATGCAATGCAACAGGAAAAGGTGATAGATGAAAGAGGAAGGTGCCTTGATGCGAGCTTGGAAGTTGCAGCCTTGTCAGAAATACAGATTGATTGCACACGAACAAAGAGTGTCCAAATGTGCAGCATGATACCTCTGAAAGCCACATTGATTGTTCTGCGTCATATGAAGAAAGGCAAGTTGTAATGCGATTTGTCTCAGTGTCACACAGGGGGCGAGAAAGGGAGAACAGGAGGTGTGTGTGAATTTGTCTCACCTTTGGGAGGCATTTCATATCGCTTTGCAGCGTTGGACTGCAAGTGGCAGTTGGCAGTTGGCTCGCTCGGTGGGCGGGAAAGTAACACTTTTGTGTGGTGTCCAATTCGAGGGTCGCAGATGTATGGTAGATCCTACTTGGAACACTGCTCATGTGCCTTTAGTGACGCGTCTTGTCTTTCTTGACATTTTAATTTCCTTTTTCGTTTTTTGTTTTTTTCTTTTCTTTTCTTCTCGATGTGCTGGCGCAAGTGCGAGACTGCTGCAAAGCCTCAAAGTGGGTCTCTCCTCGGTTGCAAGGGAAGAGAGAGCTGCACTAGACAGACGCGTCAGAGAATATTGAGTGCAAAATTGACATGTCCTGGTCGGCAGATTTCTACCTTGCAGCTCGCAGCTTTTCCTGCCATTTCTTTTTGGCTGCCAGCAATCCTCGTCGATTGGTTCGCTCGCTTCAAGCTGTCAAAGCCATGATCAATCAATCCATCCTCGCCTTTTGAGCTGTCAATTCTTTAATCAATCGTGCATTTCTTTTCCCGCCAGCTCGGCCCCCCTTCCGCCTTGGACTCCATATGCCAAGTGTCCGATCCTATTCCTCATCCCATGCCATGAGACTTGTCAGTTTGCTATTCACTATCACTATCGACACAGCCGAACGGATCATGTGGCGTAGAGACTGGTCTGATGAGCTCTTTGACTTTCCCTTTTTGATCAAGAGTTGGAACGGACCTGTTGCCAAGGGCGACCAAAGGCGTAAAGCATCAAACGAACACTTGATGGGTTGGTTGACAGACTATCTGGCACACGCTCCGACTTGCCTCTTCTAGCGGACAATACAGTAAATTGATAAAATAGTAAAAACAAAAGAAATAAAAGAAAAGTAGATGGTGTTCCCACCTGTCACTCTACGCTGCTTGCTTGCTTGCTGCTGCTGCTGCTGAGCTGTCCCAAATCTATTCTCCGCTCAGCCTCTGCCTCTCTCCTTTGCTCCTCCTGCTGCTCTCCATCATCATCTCTTGTCCGGTCATCTTCTCTCTTTTGCCTCAGCCAACCTCTTACCTTCTCTTCCGGCCTCTAACTTCCATATATCTACCCCCCTCACTGTATTCCTAACTCCACTTGCCCAAAGTCCATATCTCCTCTTCATCCTCCTTCTCGTCTGGATACGATTCAAGGCGGTCTTGCTTTCGCTTTCTCTCCTCTCTCTCTTGACCATCTCTGCATTCCACTTTGCCTCCATCTCTTCTCCCCCCTTCTCGCTCTTCCAAGCTCCTGATCAACCTTCCTTTCAACCTTCTTTCGTCTTCACATACACTCTCTACATACTCTCCACTGCATTCATTGCCCAGGTCACCTTCTCGATCATCTTGCATCAGATACACGGCGTCACCGGCACATCTCCAGCTCCACCGCATCATCACAAACTAGCATAACCACTCAATCACCACCGCAACTACCGAACAACATCTTGCAACAATGATCTACGAAGTCGCAGCTGCAGTCGAGCACATCGTCACTCTCATCCAAGAGGTCGAACGACACCAGCCTGTCGCTCCTGAAGCCCTTGCCGGATTTGCCTCGACTCTCAAGGATGCTCTCGAGAAGCGTTGCCAAAAGTGCTGGAAGGTGTCTGACCCCGAGGTTGGCTCTGCTCAGCGATCCGTAGCTTGGCAGTTGCATTCTGCTGGTGAAGGTGCCGATGCGGACCTCCTCCGTGCTTTTGCCTCTGTCGTCGAAGCTCAGGCAGAGGAAGGCGAGATCATCCACCCACACCAGCCAAAAGTCATTGCACTTGCTTTGCAGTGGCTTCCTGTTGCTTTCACACTTTGGATCGACCCTGGCTGCGTTGCCGTTCGAAGAGGCTCGGGTCCAGGTGCCAGCCGTTCCTCCTACGATTTCGATCTCATCAAATCCGGTTCCACCTCTTCAGCTGTCCACGTCGTGTGGGGTCAGATGGTCGCTAGCTCCTCTGCTAACGCTGCCGGCGACGTTCCTCAGCTCACTATCAGCAGCGCTCCTCGTCCTATTCCTATCGTCAAGCCTACCTCCATTGTCAGCAACCCTCTTGCACGCTACCCTGTTCAGTCTATGAGCCACGGTCGACCCACACAGCAACACAACCATCAGAGAGCCCTTTCCACTTCGTCTTCCGCTTCAAGCTCCTGCGGTGGTCTCGTTCGAAGCATCAGCATGTCGAGCACTCATACCGCTTCGACTGATGCTACCAGCATCACTGGTCAGGAAAGCTGTGACGAGTCGGAAGCTTGCCCCAGCCTCTGCTCTCCAGCTTCCTCTATTCTCTCGAGCCAGTGCACTCCCAGCTCTGAGCTCGACCACGATACCACTGTTGGTGACACCACCGAACGTTTCGCTGGCGTTCGTCTTTTCGCCGACGAGGAGGAGGAGGATGAGGAAGCCGGTGACACCACCCTCAACGCTACCTCCATGCTTGGTCTTGGCATGTCCAAGATGCCCAAGTCGGCCAAGGTCTCGTCTACTCCCGTCAAGTGCAACTACACCACGCACGACAATGGCAACGTCGGTGTGCTCGGTGGAGGTGTTCGTCTCGGTGGTGGCTCTTCAGCAAAGTCGCAACCAGCCGCTCCTCGTCACCGTCAGCACACCAACTCGAAAAGCATCAGCCATCTCCAGGGTGGACTGCATAACCAGCTTTTGCCTCCTTACATGCCCCAGCAGCAGCAGACGGGACCAAGGCAAATGCACCTTCCTATGGCCAACGCCAACTACAGCGCACCCATGAGGACTGTCCCTCTTCCGCACTCGCACTTCCAGCACGGATACCCTCAGCAGCAGCAGCAGCAGCAGCACCAGCACCAGCAATTCCACACTCCCCAGCCTCAGCGTCAGCCTCTGCCTTTTGCTCAGCAAATGCCTGCCATGCCCGCTCCTTACGGCTTCCGTCAACCCCACCAGCATCAGCAACCGCAGCAACACATGTTTGCTCCCCCACAACCTCATTTCGTTCCCCAAGCCCACTCCGGCCTCACCTTTGCCGACGCCGAAGTAGACGAGGAGGACGCAGACCAAGCCAGCAGCACCACCGGCTCGCGTCGTCGCCTCCGTTCCCGCGGACGTCGCTCTCGTGGTCGTGGTGCAGGTCGAGCAGCTCGTCGTGCAGCTGCCGCTCTTCGAACCCTTGAGCTCGGCTCCACTGATGAGCTGGCCGAATTCGACGATGATGAAGACTTTATCTCGCGCTGCTCGACTCCCGCTACTTTGTCCGAGTATACGGACTCGTCTTGCTACTCTAGCGCCACTTCTTCGCCTGCCAAACCCACTCTGGCTGCGCTATCGCACAAAGGGTCAAGGTCGAACTTGAAGCACCAGCAGTCAGCAACGGCGGTGGCGGTGGAAGTAGCGAGTTTTGGTACACAGCTGCGCTCCGGTTTGGCGAGGTTGCAGGCTCAGTTGGCTTAACCTTTTCCGCCCTGTTCACACATAATCCTTGTTTCGACTTCTAACCTCGCCCTCAACTTCCTTCTCGGTTTTTGTTTGTAGCATCGACCCATCCAATATCAGTAGTAGTCTCAATCATCTGCATAGCATTTCGATCCCTCCGCATAGCGTTTTTGTTTTTGGTTCTCAAGCAATACATACCAAGGTTTTTTGTTCTCTCTGTCAGGGTCGTTGTTGTGAAAAGGTTCGATTTCTAGATGTGTGTTGTTGGATGGAGAGTGTTGCCGGCGGGGGAGTAGAGTTGGACGGCGGCAAGAGAGGAGAGCGACGCTGGATTTGAGTGCTGAGCTAAATTATGCTTGCGTCTTGATCGTCTTGACTTTTTGAGAGTTTGAGATTCTCACTTGTTCACTCGGTCACACTTGGGGACACTTTCACTGCGCAGAGTGACGCTTCGAAAAGTAAAGTACAGAGAAACATACTGAAAGCATTGACACGAACCCTATCGTTTAACATTCCAAACCCCAGCAATCCTCCTTTTTCGCGCCTATAGAGCGACAATGTCCACCCTTGCCCGATCGTACAACTTTGCATTGATCGACTCCATCTCCTCCCTCCCCTCCAAATCCTTTTTCTCTATTGGATAGACTTCTAGGCAGACCATTGACCCTCCCCCGTTGGGCTTTGCAATGCTGCCCGGTTGGACGACGGTTGCGCTACTAACGACCCTTATAAACGGCTTGTTTACTTTTTGACTTGGCAAAATCAACAAATCTGGCGTTACGGCTGGGAAGTCCAACAGATGGCTATGACTCGTATCGTACGCCAGTGCCGAGTTCGTTGGGGGCGGGAAAAGCGGGTAAAAGCTCCTCTGGCTTAGAATCGCCCTTGACCATCGTGTGTTGGTTTCTTTGTTCTTCCCCGCTACCGACTCTTGTGCCGCTTTGAGCGTTTCACCCGACAAAGGCGAAGCCGAGGCCTCGATCCGCGTCACCATCTCCTCACTCTTAATATCCCCGAGCGAATCGGCGGTGGTAACGCCAACCACGAGTTCGTTAATGTAAAAAACGGAGGGGTTGGGGAGGCAGCGAACGCGTTGTTTCGGCAACCCGAGGTCTTCTTTTGCCAGCGCGGGCTGCGGGTACGCCGTGTGAAGGTTTAGGATGTCGTCCGTCGACGGGATCAAGACGACCATTGTAGCGGGGTAGAGCGAGATGAGGGTGGAAAGGCGGGCGGAGAAGTGGCGTGCAAAGATCTCGCTCGGCAGTTCGGTAGAAAACGGCAGAAGAGGATGCGAAGAGGAGATGAAAGGACCCGTGAGAATGAGCGTATCCGGCACACCTCTTCGCTGCACACCTCCACCGCCACCAGAAGAAGGAGCTTCGCGAGTAGGCAACCCACCTGCCTCCAACTCGTCCATCAATCGGTGCCATTCCACAAAGTCCAAATTGTCTTCGCTCGTAAAAGGTCCTGCCGCCGCAACGACGTTCAACCCCCTCCCATCCAATTTCGCCTTCCCATACCCATGATCTTTCGCCTCATCCACCGTATGCACCGCCAAAGGCAAGGGTGGAGGAAAACAAATTTCACTAACACTAAACTTGTCCGCTCCAGCATTGATGCCTTTACACAGCACGATTTGGCCGGGGAACAAGCTTAGCGTTGTAGCTGCTCCCCCTGTTCCAACGTCCTGGGGTGTATGCTTGACAATGCAGCCCTTATTGAAAGTGAGAGGTGTGCGCGTGCCGGAACCCATCATTCGGCTGCTTTCGAGTGTCACTCCCGTTTCGGCAAGTTTGGGGAGACCGAAAGCTTCGTCTTCGACCCCATTGTTGGCGGCAGAAGTCTTAGCGCGTGCCGCAGCTTTAGCTTTGAGCATCTGCCCAGCGGAGCTTTCGGGTGCGGGCAAAGCGGGGCAAATCCTACCCACGACCCAGATGGGTTCTTGAGAGGGCAACGAAGGGTCACCAAACTCTTCGCTCTCGTCGATGGAGTAAGCGCTGCGCAAAAGGGTGGCGTAATCGTCGATACGATCGTCGAGCACCTGCGAACGTTCGCCTTTCTTCTCAAACATGTATCGGTAGTTCCACGCTTTCGGGTCGGTAGCCATGGCGAGCGAAACACGAGAGGATTGCTTTTTGGACCCTGCCGGGGTGGGTGGAGCGAGTTGAGAACCAGAGCCGGTGAGTGGGAGGTGTTCGTTGAGCGATTCTAGGATCGACCATTGAGGATGTTGTTTCTTCGCCAAATTGGATGAGGATGAGGCGGAAGCAAGCGTGTTGGGTCGAGAGGGGGAGTCGATGTCGCTCATGTGAACGTCGGCGTCTCTGACACCAGCAGCGGGTTTGTAGGCAGATGCAGTGGCAGGTGTGACTCCCGCACCACCGAAAGGCGAGCCTGCCAACGCGGCTGGCCTACTTGGCGTCTGGAAAGCTGCGTCCATTCCCGCCCTCGCCGTCGCTGCTGGCGTCTTCATCGGCGTACTCTTAATCCCCAACATCGCATTGAAATCACCCGCGATCTTTCCTCCTCCACGATTCAAAGCACTGGAAGGCTTCAACGGCGTCTGCCCTTCTCCTGTTGCCACGGCAACCGCGTTCGCGTTGACACTAGTCGCAATGATCTTCCTCAACTCCCTCGCATGATCGATTGTCAACGGCTCCGATTTAGGCAGATTGTGATTGAATGCAAAAGCCTCCCATTTGTAGAAAAGGTCTTCGGGGGAGACGCCGTAATGCGTACAGATCGAAGTGGTTTCCGTGAGAAGCGAAGGATCCGAGGCAATGTAAGGACCGAAATGGTCGGCTAGACGGATGGTGAGTTCGGAATTCCCCATCGTGAAGTGTTTTGTCGAAGGGTGATGAGATGTCGTGAATGGTGGAAGCGATGATGTCGAGTGCAAAAGGAAGAAGGAAAAGGCGTGGCTGAGTTGAAGTTGTGAGTGTTGGGTGTTCCATTGCTCGAACGTCGAAACGCGCTGCAGCCAGAAAAGGCCAAAAGTGTTGGTTTGTGTGCCTTTCGGCGGCTGAGGACTGAGAAGGCACACAAGCAGTCACAAAAGCGAGGATTTGGACCGCGCGGAGAAGGAACCGCGTCGCGTTGATTGCATTGCGTTGCGTTGAGAAGAGCTCGGATCTCGGATTTCTGAAACTAGCTCTCAACCTCGACTCGGATTCTGGGCAAAAGTCAGGGTCCAAGAGCGAACAGCTTGACCGAGACGCTACACTACGACTTCCATCCAACCTTTCATCGCAATCATTGGGCAGCCACGATGTCTTTTTGTGCCTCACAAGAAGCATAGCTCTGGGGCTGACTATACTCAACAATGTCTGCCTCCTCAGCAGCAGCCAAGGGCAAAGCTCGAGCGATCGACCGTCTGCCATCCGACCTACACAATCAGAATGGAGAGCAAAAAGATCAACAGCGCTTCGTCAAACCTCAACCTATCCCTTCGACGTCGCTTCTCGCCATTGAATATCCTGGCATACTCAAAGACGATTCTAAGCTCGAGCGTCCGTCCTCGCTGGGCTCAAGGTATAGCAGCTTAGAGCGCGCGCTCTCAACTCTCCATCCATCCGCACTACCACCTCTGACCAGCAGCCCGCATGAAGCGCTCCAGTTTCTGTCCAAGATACCAAATGAAGGTGTCAGAGTCGTTGAATGTCGGCTGGGCGGATTCGCAAAGCCTGCTTCTGCAACTAGAGAGTCTAAGGAGGGGCGAGGGGCGGAAGATAGCAACTTGGATGACGTCTATCGTGCTCCACTTATAGGAGAAGCTGTGCCGACGCACAATATTGTTCTTCGCATAGTCAAGCGAACGTGGCGTCAGAAGAAGCGCAAGCTCTCGCCAACGCCTCCAAACGAAGAAGCGCAAGCACATGATGGTGTAGCGCTCGATCCTGCACTGTTTGCTGAATCTGATCCGAATCACAACATCGGCCAAGCAGGTCAAGCAAATGGACACGGTGACGATCACTCGACTCAACGACAGAGCAAACGCAACCGTTACACCGGGCGGACGAAGAAAGAGTATCGCGTCGAAGTGCTCGGCATGGCCACCAACACCGTTCGTTTCCGAAGCATGGCCGACTTTGCATTCCAACCCGACATCTCTACTGCCTCCTCATCCGACGCACTCGATCCGGTCATGACGCTCCACAAAGCGCTGGCAACCATGGATCTCGCAGCTCTTCAAAACTTTCGTGTTCCTCGACAACTCGAAGATTACACCCTGCCTGGCAGTGCTGACGGTGCAAAAGGAGCGGTGAGCAACTTGCACATGGTTCCACCAGCTTTCTTTAGCCGCATGGAAGTGCCGTTCAATTACAACTTTCGACAGCTCCCGTATAGCGATCTACGTATCGTTCCTGCTCCACCGCACCTTGCTCCGCCTTCGTCTTCGTCAATTTCGGCTGCGGGACGAGCGAATGGATACTTCCCATTGGCGTTACGGAGGGACGATTTGCCGCCGGGTCAGATGCAACGTTTCGTCAACCGCGTTCGGTTGTCCAACATCGCACCACAGCCCTTCCGCGTTGGACGCGATACTCTCATCCCCACCAAACCCCAAGCTGATGTGGTGAGGATCGAACACCGGTGCGATCCTAAACTCCTCTCTCGCTTGAGGGGCTTGCTGGAGGAAAGGCCGATTTGGTCGAGAGTGGCGTTGAAGAATCAACTCGAAGAGGCGGAGTGGAAAGAGGTGAGCGGGAGTAATGAAAAGGTCTACTTTGCTTTGGTGGGGTATTCGATGGTCGGTGGACCTTGGAGGGATACTGTTGTGCGGTTTGGGTATGATGTAAGGGAGGATGTGGAGAGTCGGGTCTACCAAAGGTTGTTTTTGAGGGGTGGACCGAGTGCGAGAGAGTCTCGCTTGCAGGGTTCGAGTAAGGCGGTGCCCGGTGCGGGAGACGAAGCAGGGGAAGAAGAAGAAGGTGGAGAAGACGAAGCCACTGCTTCGAGATCCAGTGTCGTACCACTGCCCTCTGCGGTCGGGAAAGAGAGAGCGAGAAACACCCACATCTTCACCGGCACCACTCTCCACCGCAACGTCGGAAACTTCCAACTCTGCGATATCCACGATCCCCTCATCCAACCTTATATCCTATATCACCCTTCTTCTGCTGCTCACCCTTCGCCAGCGGTTGAAAGCTTAGCCATACCTTGGCTCAGAGACGCTTACGACCCCGAATCGGGATGGTATACAAGAAGGGCGCTGGAGCTGATCCGAGCCTTGGTAACGGCGCGGTTCAAAGCGTTAGCGGATAAGGGCGAGGCGTTGGAAGAGTGGAAAGTGCAAGGTATTGTCGAGAGGTTCAGGGCAAGGTGGAGCGAGGAAGATGCGGCATCGGCGGCAGTGAACGTGGAAGAGGACGAGGAAGCAAGGGGAAGGATGGAGTTGGAAGCGACAATGGTACAAGGTCAAGCCGCAACCAATGCCAGTGGCGGAAGAGACGGGAGCATCGATCCATCGCTGATGTAGCAACTCGATAATATCTAAGCTTGCCTCAAACTCTGTCAATGCACAGGCATACTCATAGCAGAATCTTCATGCTGTAAAGTGGCAGATGATCTTGTGTGCGTGTGCATTTACCATTGACGAGGGGAGGTGTGTGGAGGAGTGAGAAGACGCGAAGAGAAGAGAGGCCAAAAGGTGAATGCTGAAAGGGGATATCAACCCGTCGTATGAGATCCCATTACAGAAGTAGACAATTCGAATCTATGGTTTTGGTGCTCAACACGCAGCTGTAAGCGGAGTCTGGCGCCAAATGGTCGACAAGGTAATTGTCCGCTCCATGTTGTGATCGTTTACTTGTCGGGTTACAGTCTTTCAGCGTCTCTTTTGCATTTCTCCCTCTCTGCATCTTCTGGTGCGATTCGCTCCTACTGGCACAGATTTACTCCTTCTTCGCCTCCTCCTCCTCCTTCTTCTCTTCCTTCTTCTCCTCCTTAACCTCCTCCTTCTTCTCCTCGTCCACTACTGGCGCCTCAGCCTTCTCCACCTTCCCACCGGCATTCGTCTTCTGCGCATTCTCAAAAGCCTCCTTGAACCCATTCGCATTCTCGCTGTTAGCAAACCTAATCGCCAACGTCTCTGCCGTCGCCTCGCCGTCCGCCACATCAGCAGCCACGTTGTACACCCACGACCTGTCGCTTCCCACGTTAGGACTCAGCTTCATGTCGCTAGTAACGTAGTGGTTGGCGCAAACCTTGAGCGTTTTGTCTCTACGCATGACGAGACGAACCTTGTGCGTAGTCTTGTGTTCGAGTAGGCGAACGTCACCTGTTCCGCGCTCCTTCCATTCCTTGGCTTCTTTGTCGAAACGGAAGAGTTTGGCACGCATTTTGAAGGTGACGGATTCGTCTTCTTCGTGCGTCTTGGTTTCGACTTGGGTTTCGAGCTTGATGACGGGTTCAAAGTGAGGGTCGTTCTCGGGTTCGTCGGCGGCAGCGGCGGCGCCGGTCTGCTCGGACTATCGTCGTTTCCAACAGCAAAAGAAGGGAGAGGGATTCGTTGTGTCAGTCAAAGCTGCGCCCTTCATGTCATCATCTTCTTGACCAGATGGATGAACGTGGCGATTGTAGAAAACTTACGGCATCGACAGTGGGCTTGGTAGCTTCGGTATCAGCCATCTTGTATATGTGTTTAGATGAAGGTAGAGGTGTTGATGGTGGTAGAAGCGGAATAAACTGCGAGACGATGACGACAGCCAAAGTAACAAACAGCGGTCTAGAACAACAGAGCTCAACGCAGAGCCATACACCCACACACTACTACTCAAAATTCCAAACCAACAGATTTCCACTTCCGCCGCTCACACGCACGCAACACTTTCGCTCGCCCAAACTGAGCCAACCAACCAGCCAGAAATTTTGTATATTGCAGTAATTACAGTAGAAAGCCATTTGTAGTGATCGATTTTGGAAAAGCTTCCCGCACATTTTGAATTCGCGCACTCTCAGAAGCAAGTGTTGGTTGGCTGCAACAAGGCGAAAGGTTTCAGAGTTGGAATCAGAAACTGCACTTCCATCGGGAGAATGGAATCGGGCTCAAGGTGCGAAGATGCTAGCTGCAGGCAAGCTCGGATCTTCTCAACGAAAAGGCGGTGAGCTGGCCGAAGTGCGTGTGTGTGTGTTTCTGATATTCGCGATTGTTGGTTGTGCAGCTTGTCGTGACGTTTTAGTATATCGCGGTCGGATCCATCGTTACCATCACTATCATCGACATCGACATCTCAACGTCCTTCAGCTCAGACGAAGACGAAAGTACGGTGGGCTGACCTCCATTGCGCGCTTTCTTTCCCCTCTGTCTTCGGGCCCCATCGAACCTGAAAGCATCAAGGGCAGACGTGTAACGGATCATCAACTTTGCCTGAACCATTGAACCATCAATCCTTTCGCATTTCGGCTTTCCGTTAGCAGCACTCGCAAGCATCACGATGTTCGGTCGACTATCGCCCGTCATGCTGGCCTCCGCATGGACGATCTCCCTCTCGGCCCTCCTCCTTCTTCTTTGCACCGCCTCACCCGCAAGCGCACACATGATCGAACTCCTCCCCCACAGCAGCGAATGCTTTTTCGAAGACCTTCACAACGGCGATCAAATGACCCTCACTTACCAAGTTGGTGGAGGTGGCCATCTCGATATCGACGTCGTACTGTACGATCCCAAAAGTCGACCTTTGTTCAAACAGGATCGTAAAGATACCGGGACGTACAGTTTCACAGCGCAGGAAGATGGGAGGTATAGCTATTGTTTTTCGAACGAGTTTAGTACGGTGAGCGATAAAACGGTGAGCTTCAACGTGCATGGGATTATTTATGTCCCGGATGAGGGGGATATGTTGCCAATCGAGAGGGAGATTAGGGATCTAGCGGCGGGTCTGCAAGCGGTAAAGGATGAGCAGGAGTATTTGGTCATTAGGGAGAGAGTGCATCGCAACAGTAAGTTCCCTCCTCCTCCTCCTCCTCCCCCTCCTCCTCCCCCAGTCTTTTGCCCAATTCAACACAAGACTCGGTCTCAAAGACGAACAAATACTGACATTGAGTTTTTTCATTGTTGTCGTTTCCATCGCGTTAAAAACAGCCGCGGAAAGCACCAACACCAGAGTCAAATGGTGGTCCATCATCCAAGGTTTCATCCTGGTCGCCGTATGTTCTTGTCAAGTGTACTTTGTGAAGCGTCACTTTGAGGTTCGACGTGTTGTATGAACATACACACCGCCTACCACTAGTCTCCATGCCGCGTCATGGGGTTATCCTATCGCAGAGACAATATAAAAAGCATCTCAGATCTCACAACGAAATGCTTCCCTAGCGATCGGCTCGTCTTCAACAAAGTAGAATAGAGCGAGAGGATTCACAGAGCGACAGACAGAGATGAGGATAGAACGTATTACTACACGACGATACAAAAATGAGGAAAAGAGAACTAAGAAAAAAGGCAAATGTACACGAGAGAAAAGTTGAACAGGATCGAGACGGGACCGTCTCGAAATGAAGGATGAGTGAAAGAATGCAGGATGAAGAGAAACAAGAGGATGCCAAAAAGACGGAAGTTCACTCCTTCTTGGACTTCTTCTTCTTGCTCGACCCTGGTTCGGATTTGGGCGTGGCCTCGACTTCGTCTGCGGAACGCTTCTTCTTGTCCTTCTTCTCCTTCTTGGGGGTTTCGACACCGTTGGCCTCTGCTTCTTTCTTGGCCTTCTTGAGGGCCTTCTTCTCTTCCTTGGAGAGCTTGTCGTCGCCAGCCTCAGAGGCGGCGGCAGGGGTGGCAGGTTCCGAAGCAGCGACCTCTGACTTCCTTGCCTTCTTCAAAGCCTTACGCTCTTCCTTAGACAGCTTCTTCTCGTCCACGTCGTCGCTGGTAGCAGCGGCCTTGGACGGTGTAGAGGGGAGCATCGATGGTGCGATGTGAGCAGCGGCAGCGACATCACTAGGACCAGCAGCATCGCCAGATGCATTGTACGATCGTCCACCAGCTTCCATGTTGAATGCCTTCTGCTGGTATCCCTTGTCACCCGCAGCGGTTCTTGCCGAACGCATACCCGACAATCCACTCTGCATCTCCAACGCACGCAAACGAGACTCGAGCTTAGCCCTCGCCTCGATACCCATAGTAGGGGCACCCTCCTCGCTCTTGGTCGTGTCATCAGCGAGTGCATCGAGACGGATCGAAAGAGCCGCCTTGGTAGCGACCATACGAGCCATCTTACCCTTGAGCTTCTGTGGTGCTTGACCAACGAGCGAGGTGTGGTAGATGAGACCGTACTTGGGTGTATCGTGCTTGGTCTTGAGAGCGCGGAAGAGGGCCTTTTCGGCACCGAGGATCTGAACGGTGGAAGCAGGGTGCTTGGCAAGGTTCATGAGCGAACCGGCGTGGCTAATGAGACGGGCACCAACGAGGTCTCCGACGAGAGCGGTGAGGTTGGGAGCGATAGCGGCCATACGGTTCTGAAGGTACTGGTAGAGCTGGGTACGGTACTGAGTGATCGAAATGACTTGGTCGGCCAAGCTCCAGATGTGCTCGAGATCGGTTTGCGAGATCTCAGTACCCATCGAGATTTCAGCAGCAGCCTTGAGCGTCTCTTCGATCTCCTCGGGGAGCACCTCGCTGAAATCAGTGGCGGAAGCGTTGGTACGGAAACCCATGGCACGGATGACCTTGGCGTAAGCGAGGTTATCAGTGATGATCTTGCCCATCTCGGGGAAGTGCCATCCGTACCATTCCTTGACACGCATAGCGTAAATGTTGATCTCCTTGTCGAGGTCATCGAGCAGTCCAATGGCCTGAACGACCATGGTGTCGACTTTGTCGGGGCTGAACTTGAGCTTGTAACGACTCAGACTGTGGGAGAGACCGAGGCTCATGGTGTTCAGGTCGCGAGGGTCGAGCGACTCTTCACCGGAAGAAGAGGAAAGGAGGGTAGCGAGGTTCTCGCGGATGCCACGGTAAAGGTCGAGGAGCTCCGTGTCGTAGGTGACCTGGATGCCGAGCTTCTTAGCGATGTTGGAGGCTGTGCATCGAAGCAAATCATGAATAGAACAGGTGAACAGGAAAGGTCAGTATGCAGTCGCTGGAGAACATCTTGCTTGAGTCTCGGTGTAGTGTAGCTCTGGTGTGGTGAAAACATACCAAGCTTGGATTCGGCAACAATAAGGTTCTCCTTCTCCTTGCCTTTGCCCTCAACAATCTCCTCGGTCAAGAACTTCTTGAGGCTCTTGCTCATCTTTCCTTCGTTGATGGCAGAGATGTCCTCAACAGCCTCGGCGGTGTTGGTGAATCGGTGAATGGCTGAGAGCTTGAGCAAGTTGCTGGCACCTGTAGCTGAGTCGAGCGACTCGTGAAGGTTCTTGGTAGACTCGAGCTTGGACGAGTCGGAGACGTTGAAGAGGCAGAAGCCTACAGCCGTCTCGAAGAGAACCTTGACCATGTTGGATGAGTGGAATGCGTCGGTGCGACTTTAGATGAAGGTTGGTGATGTAGTTGTCCGATGGGTGAGGAGTCTAAGTGCAGCAGCCTATTGATGGGTACGAAGGAGTGCGTTTGCTGCTTCTGCCCTTGTGATTCCAGGTGTGTATCCTCCAATTGGTTGGCGAAACGAGGGTGAAGAAGGGAGTGGGTGTATGGACACGGGTGGGGACGAAGAAGAAGAAGAGGAGGAAGAACGCAAAGCGCACAAGTCAGTCATTTCTGTGGCCAGAGGACACGAGAATGTCAAAATCTGTCAAGTGGACGCTTGTGTGTGTGGTTCAGCAATTTTTTCTTTTCTTTGCTTCCTGCTTGCTTGTCGGACACAGAACAGCAGCAACTGAATTTTGACTGGCAGGCTAGAGTGAGGCAAAGACTCTGAATTCCAAACCTTTTTTTTTCTTTCTCGCTTGCTTTTGCTGTTTTTCTTCTTCGTCTCCACCACGGCCGCCGCTGCTTCCTTTTGGTTGAGCTCAAAATTCTTGCATCAAAAAGTCAATTAGTCGTGATTACATGATCAAGTTCTCGCACGGTTTTCCCTCCACGAAAGTGACTTTGGGCCTCTGAGTTTGGCCGCGCGTCCGATCGCAGGACACAACTCCACCTGAGAATTGAGCGTGCGGCGGCGGCGGCGGTTACGGTTGCTGCTGAGCAAGTGTTGCTCTGACCACTCACACTTGATCCAACACCATCACATCTTTGCTGCTGCAGTTATCATCATCACGGTCACCACGTCGCATCATCTCGCCAAGGAACTCACAACGACTGAACAGATCAAGAACAGACTGTCCACCCTCCCCACCCAACAGAGCCGGCATACTTACACCTCCTCGCTGTGACAGCGCGCTAACCCGCACACACACCCCATCATGGGTCAAGCTCCCAGTGGTGGCGCCCCCGGTCGCGGCGGCAAAGACAACAAGAAGGATCAGCAGAAGAAATGGGAACCCCCTCTCCCAACCCGCGTCGGCAAGAAGAAGAAGCGCGGTCCCGACTCGGTCTCCAAACTCCCCGCCGTCTACCCCAACACACGATGCCGATTGAAGCTGCTCAAGCTCGAACGTATCAAGGATCACCTCTTGCTCGAGGAGGAGTTTGTGCAGAATCAAGAACGACTCAAGCCTCAGGAGGACAAGGATGCAGAGGAGCGCACAAGGGTGGACGATCTCAGAGGCAGTCCCATGGCTGTAGGAACGCTGGAGGAGATCATCGACGATGAGCACGCCATTGTCAGCAGTGCAACTGGTCCAGAATACTACGTCAGTATCATGAGCTTTGTCGACAAGGACTTGCTCGAGCCAGGATGCAGTGTTTTGTTGCATCACAAGGCGATGGCGATTGTCGGTGTGCTTTCCGATGACACCGATCCTATGGTGAGCGTCATGAAGCTCGACAAGGCGCCGACCGAGAGTTATGCCGATATTGGAGGTCTGGAACAACAGATCCAGGAGATCAAGGAAGCCGTCGAGTTGCCACTTACACATCCCGAGTTGTACGAAGAGATGGGTATCCGACCACCAAAAGGTGTCATCCTCTACGGTGTCCCTGGTACCGGTAAGACGCTTCTCGCCAAAGCCGTTGCCAATCAGACTTCGGCCACCTTCTTGCGCGTTGTCGGTTCGGAACTCATCCAGAAATACCTCGGTGACGGTCCCAAGCTCGTTCGTGAGCTCTTCCGCGTAGCAGACGAGCACGCGCCTAGTATTGTGTTCATCGACGAGATCGACGCCGTCGGTACCAAGCGATACGATTCCAACTCGGGAGGTGAACGTGAAATCCAACGTACCCTCCTCGAACTTCTTAACCAGCTCGACGGTTTCGATACCCGGCACGACGTCAAAGTCATCATGGCTACCAACAAGATTGAATCCCTCGATCCCGCACTTATCCGACCTGGTCGTATCGATCGAAAGATCGAATTCCCTTTGCCGGATCAGAAGACCAAGATGCACATCTTCAAGTTGCACACATCGCGCATGAACTTGGACCCAGATGTCGATCTGGAAGAGTTTGTAGCGATGAAGGACGATCTGAGTGGTGCCGATATCAAGTCGTTGGTTACCGAGGCTGGATTGATGGCTTTGAGGGAGAGGAGGATGAGGGTGACAAAGAAGGACTTCACTACGGCTAGGGAGAGAGTGATTGACAGGAAAGCTGAGGGTACCCCCGAGGGTCTTTACCTGTGATCTTTTTGCTCTCATAACGTCGCTAATAAGGAGAGAAAAGATATCTTGTTTTCAGTGTACTTGATGTGTCGCAATGCAGATTGTCTCAGCCTCAGCCTATGCCGACTAGTTTGTTATGCTCCACCTTGCTTGTTGCCTCGATCGTCTCTTGTGTGTGCTTAATGTTCGAGAAGTGGTGCGAACAAGATGTTGTGTTCATGGTCCAAAGCGTCTGTACAAGATCAATGGGTGTTGAAATGTATTCGGCCGTATCAATTGTTAAGCCTAAGAAGAACTCCACACGCGGATTGATGCAGCCTACAACTATTGATTTTTTGGAAATTTTTCTGACGCTCAGGGTTCTCTTGCGTACTTTCTTCCAAATAGGAGCTCTCCTTACACTTCCTCCAAGTGACGCTCGACACTTAGGACCATCAACCATTGTCCAATCACTATCGCGACACGACAACACGCAAGGATGGCGAAAGCACGCAAGTCAGCTTCTGGCGCCGAAGCCGCATCTTCATCCAGCTCCAGCTCTAAGAAGGCTCACAACTCAGCATCGATCATGTTGACGAATGGATTTCTCGCCGTACCTCTCAGTATCCCGGCTAGCGATGTGAAGCATTGGATGTACGTTCGGAAGCATACCGCGTCATTGTCTTCGTCAGCGGTGGCTTCAGGTTCGGCAACGAAGCTCAACGGAGGGGCAAAGGGAGAAGATTTGCCAGCGGATAGAACGCTTTTTATGGCCAATTTGCCGGTGGATACTACGGAATCGCACCTGAAGGAGATTTTCACCAAAGCAGGGGGCAACATTTCGACGATCAAATGGAGGAGAGCGTTATCAGCGCTAGAAGAAGAGGATGAGAGGGAGGAGCTTGGTCTAGGCGAAGATGAAAGCGACGATGAAGAGGAAGCGGATGCAGCGGATGAAGAAGAGGAGCATCATTTGGTAGGCAAGAATGGGGGTAAGGGGAAGAAGAAGAAACATGCACAGAACAAGAAGAAGAGTAGAGTACCCAAGATCGTTCCTCTGCCCAAATTGGATCCGAGAGAAGCAGCGGGTAGCCAGGCCTACCTTTCCACTTCGAGTAGCGCACATGTGGTTTTCCTGGACGTTCAATCGTTCGATCGATCCTTCGAACATCTTAGATCCACTACGGGGGCGATCAAATGGAACGATCCTTTCCGTGCGCTTCGTCGCCAAGCCCTCATCGACACTGACGAATCCACTTCGACGAGCAAGGCGGCTACAAACTCGACTGCGTTCCTCCTCACCACAGGACGGGCCACCGTTCCCCCCAGCGGCCTTTCCTACCTCCTCTCCCGCTACACCTCCTGCCGACCTAGCCTACCATCGATTCAATCTTGGGCCAACAGCGTCATCTCACTCTACCAATACCGCAAAGCCCACCCCTTACCCCGTCGTATCGGCGTACGCGGCGTCACCATCGGCCCCAACGGCGAACTCCTCGACGAAGACGGATTTACCATCGTCCAACGCTCCTCCTCCCTCCCCAACGCCGACGGCACCACAGGTGGAAAATACGGCCGTGCAGCAGGAACTTCTGTAGGCGTTGCCAAACACGGTTTCACCGAAAACACAAAAAAGAAAAGCACAGGCTTGGAAGACTTCTATCGCTTCCAAATGCGCGAGAAGAAGAGAGAGCAACTGGCCGAACTGAGGGCAAAGTTCGAAGCGGATAAAGAAAAAGTTGCCAAGTTGTCGAGGGGTGCCAATGGCAGACGGTTCAAGCCTTATTAGAGAGGTCACGTAACATCAAAGCGTTCAGAGTCAGCTCTTGTTACAGGGTTTGAAGTTGACAGTGTAATGTACATCGGTTCAATTGGGAATCCGTTCTGCCGTCGCATGAGTGTGTTGATTCGGAATGGTTTGCTGAAGCGTATGCGTGGGGGTGCGTGGCGTCGTGTTGAAGCGGGAGGTAGTTTGTGGGTCGGAAGGGGGGCGAGAAGATTCTTGTGCGTCCGGCTCAAGGTCGTAAAGGGCGTGGAGGGGGGATCAGGAGGCACGTTTCATAACAAACCATAACAAACCAATGCTGCTCGCAACAGAACAAGGTCCATGGAGAACATGTGAGATAAAGGGGGTGCTTAAAAGTACAATTGTGATGGAAAACATGCATTCAGGCGGATATGAGAGGGGGCAGGATCCTTCTCCGGAGAGTGGTGTATGGGATTTGAGATAACCCTTTGGTGACACACAAGGGAATGATAACGGCTTCGTACTTGCCATCGTGGTCAAGCGACACTAGCGCTTCTTTTCTTGATCCTCGTTGATCATTGTTGATCGTTCTTGATCGTCCTTGGTTGATGTTGATCGTTGTCGGCGCTCAAGGATCGTCCGGGATTTCTCGTCGGAAGCTATCACCGGCCAGAACCAAAAGAAACAGTTTCGGATTGAAGAAAACGTCAGTACTTCGGATCTACTCCACGAGTCAAGAGGTCGAAGGCGATCGATGCTTGTTATCGCGGGACCCCCAAAGGATAACTTACTACATATCAATAGCACACGAGAAAGCGGCGAACGCCACTCCTCCTCCAATTGCCGCTTTGGGGCCTGAATTCCTCGCCAGGATCGCACCGGCTGCAAAACCGGCAGCTACGGGGTTGACGAGGTCGTTCTTTGCGCGATACTGTTCCGAGGAGTATAACACGATGTTTTTCGGTTTCTTTTCGTCAGTCTTCGTGCTTATCAGACAAAACGACAGTAAAGGAAAGGAAAGGGGAGGAGGGGAGGGGGGCGACTTACGCTTTCGATACAGCACTCTATACCCGAATACAGCGCTCCTACTTTACCAAACCCTTTACCGGATCTATACATGCTTTTACCCGTCAACTTGAAGAATTCTTTGGTGCTTTGCATCGTCGTCGCTTCCCCTGCTGCTCCGGTGATACCTTTGCCGTCCAAGCCGTTCGCTGCCAGAGTTGTCCGCCTCAACGGATCATCCACAGCGAAACTGGTTGACATCAACGAGAAAAATGCACCCAACCCAAAACCCGCTGCGCCAGAAAGAGCACATTTGGTCGGACAAGACTCCATTCCCATATTGGCGAATTTGGTCCATTGGGCCACTTTGAGCATTTCAGCTCTATCCTCTTCTGTGTAACCGGGGGGGAGGGGTTCTGTGCCGGGGACGTAGACGGGGGCCATGAGCGGTCGAAGGTGCGACATATTGGCCGAGAGGAAAAGAGGCGGTAAACCTAGGGAAGGGGTCGTTAGCAGAGCCAGCGGTCGGTTCGAAAGAGTTGCGAGCGGAGCACGAGATAAGCTGTCCGATTGAATACAGCAATGGTGATGACGAAGAAGATATGCTGAAGGAGAGTGATGCTGCGCGAGAGGCAAGCTGAAAGGTGGATGATGAGCAGGTGATGGAGTGAGCTCTTTGCTCAAATTCAAGGGTTCAAATCAAAAAGTTCTCTTTTGGCTGGAAGGAATCGGAATTCACACATTTCCCAGAGAGAGAGTTCACGCAGCAGCAGCAGCAGCAGCTCACACTGAAAATCCTGAGAGGCAGCTATCCTATCCGAGT
Source organism: Pseudozyma tsukubaensis (assembly GCA_001736125.1). Classification (NCBI taxonomy): domain Eukaryota; kingdom Fungi; phylum Basidiomycota; class Ustilaginomycetes; order Ustilaginales; family Ustilaginaceae; genus Pseudozyma; species Pseudozyma tsukubaensis. The sequence continues at coordinate 151,686 of MAIP01000015.1, read as the reverse complement.
TCCGAAACCTCCTCGCCTCGCCCTTTTAGACCAAAGCGTTACATGGCCACCTTTTCTGAGATCCACTCTCAGGCTCAGGTATAACGCACGGTTCTGACAGCACGCGTCCGCTGCTAGAAAGAGCAGTATAACGATACGGTATGTGCTCAACATTGAAAGAAGTAGCTAGAAGGAGAAAGTAAAGTACAAAGTGAAGAAAAGTGGAAGTAAAGGAGTTGCGAGATGTTGCGGACATAAACAGGGTTTGGCGCCTTCTCAAGAGGTGAGCCTTTTTTGTAGTTTTAATAGGACATCGGTCCTCAAACGAACGAGATCAGACAAAAGCTCGACGAAAGGGTGACATGCTTAGGAAGAGAACAACCTCTTCTCGTAAGAGTGCAATCCGTGAACACCTCCTTCGACCTGAGCGGAGGCAGTCCTCAATTCAAACCTGACCTGTCCGCTACCGACAGCGGGGCGCAACTGGTACAAGTGGGGTACACCCATATCCTGCAACGAGTGCTGCAATCCAGTGTAGAGGTAAGGCAAGAACTTCTTGACGCTTCCCTTGTCCTGAACGGCACCTGCGACACCTTGGGCGACCTTGACGGCGTCACTTTCGGAAAAGTAGCGTTGGGTGGCGGCGTTTTCGTCGGCAGCGACCTTGTCGGCTTTGGCTGCGCCTTTGCCGGTTGCGCCGGCGATCTTGCCCTTCTTTTGGTGTTCCATGGCTTCGATGGATCCCATTCCACGGTAGCCTTTGAGACGCTTGCCGTCACGGTAGAAGTAGTCACCGGGCGATTCGGTGGTTCCGGCGAGAAGACCGCCCATCATGACAGCACTGGCACCGAGAGCCATGGCCTTGGCGATGTGGCCGACGTTGGAGATACCACCGTCAGCGATGACAGGGACGCCGAACTTGGAGGCGAACTCGGCAACGGCATGGACGGCGGTACCCTGAGGACGTCCGACAGCCATAACCTCCTGAGTGATGCAGATGGATCCGGAACCCATGCCGACACGAAGGGCGTCAGCACCGGCAGCGATCAAGCTAGCAGCCTGCTCGCGGGTAACAACGTTACCGGCAACAACGTCGATGTGAGGATAGGTAGACTTGATCCACTGAATCATCTCGATCTGGTAAACCGAGTTACCCTGGGACGAGTCGAGGATGACAACGTCCAGACCAGCCTCAACGAGCAATCCAAGACGCTCACGGTCCGAGGGACGAGTGCCAATGGCAGCAGCACAGTACAGCTGCTTGCTGTCGGGTTGCTTGGAAGCGAGAGGGAAGTTCTGATTCTTGAGCAGATCCGAACGAGCGAGCAAAGCAACCAGACGGCCCTCGGCGTCCACGATGGGGAGCTTGCCCTTCTTGGAGTCGCGAAGAATGGTGTTGGCCTGCTCGAGGGTGACACCTTGCTTGGCGGTGACGAGGTCGGTAGTCATGACCTCGGAAAGGGGAAGGGTGGTGTCGCGGAAGTCGACGTCACGAGCAGTGACGATACCGAGGAGCTTGCCGTGCATAGCACCGGTGTCTACAATCGATCAAGAGGATAGATCAAAAAGTTACTCGGTCAGCTAAGATGCTTCTTCGACGTTGCAAAAGCGGCGGAACGAGCAGCATTCGAGAGCGTCGAAGAAGTGAGGGAATCAGAGAGAATAAATCGCATCCGCACACACTCTCCCAAGTCTAAGGGAGAGGCTCGGAAGAACGAAGGTTAAATGATTATGGTTGTTTCATCATTTGGGAAGTCGGGGGCGTCGCAGTGAATGAAAACGAAGAGGAAATCGACGGAGGCGAGAAGGAAGGAAGGAAGGTGGAAAAAGAAGAGAGGCTCGAACGAATGCTGCAGTCGAAGTTCAGAGACTTACCAGTGATAGGAATACCACCGAAACCAAGACGCTCCTTGATCTCGAGCACATCACCCACAGTAGCCTTGGGGTCAAGGCACAAAGGCTCGGTGATGAAACCGTTTTCGTACTTCTTGACCTTGCGAACAACGCTGGCCTGCTCCTGAGGGCTCATGTTATTGTGAATGACACCCATACCACCCATCAAACCCATAGCGATGGCCATCTCGGTCTCGGTAACCGTGTCCATGGGCGACGAGAGGAAAGGAGTGTTCAAAGTGACGTTCTTGGTCACCTTGGTGCGCAAGCTCACCTCGGAAGCGGGGAAGTCGATGAATCCGGGCAAAACGAGGAAATCGTTGTAAGTGAGACCACCGTGCTGACGAGAGTCGATGAGCTCGGCCATGCTCAGACCATCACCGTTGGTGTAGGTCTTGAGGTGCTCGAGCGCCTGCGAGGGGTCGAGGACCGCCTTGTCCAAGGGGATCTGAAGTCCGTTGCTAGCAGGCATTGTTGCGGGGTCGGAAGAAATGGAGAAAGGATGAAGAAAAGGGTATAGATGAATTGGGTGGCTCTTTTTGGCAAAGAACAGGTTAAGAAGGAAGATGTTGCCACGAACTGCAATGGTTTTGTGTGCTACGCAGACACACTCGACCTCGCCTTTGCCCAGCTTGAACCCAAACCAACAGAGAAAGAAAAAGTTGCTTGCTTGGTTGATGGGTCGCCTGCATTTTTGTCTGTCCTTCTAAGCGAAAAAATTTCAAGATTTAGGACTTTTCTGGTTGCCTCCTGCACGAGACAGCCTGTCTGCCTTCCAAGAAAAGCAGAAGAAAAAAAGTTCGGAACGCGCTCAGATCAAAATCTAGAAAGAAGAAAGAGAGAAAAAAGAAAAAGTGGGTGAAAGGTGAGTCGACTTTCGACCGCGCCTGTCCAAATTCTGGAGCCTGAGCTCGCATCCTCTCCCTTTCTCTCCGTGTGTCTCTACGCCACGGCATGACGCCGTCCATGTTCTCTTCTTGCCACGCTATCTCCGTGTGGTCGACTTTTTAGCCCTTGTCAGATCATTCTTTTTGACACCCAAAAGAGTAAATTCCCTGGTCATAACATCGTTCGTCTTGCACACTCACCCACCTTCTAGTTGTAGGCAATCATGAAGTTTCTGGTATGCTTCACACCTAGTCACTGACGGTGCATTGATGAAGACATTCTGATCTACAATTTTGAAGTGAAAGGAAAAGCTACGCAAAGCGAGCCATCTTGCGCGGTGGACCATTACCATTCCCGTAATGCGCCTCCTCCTCGTCATCATCCTCCTCTTCATCCTCTTCTCCATCATACCCACCGGCACTTGGTCCGGCTTCCAAAATCGGCTCAATGTCCACTCCTACCATATCTCCATACTCCTCGATCACCCCTTCGAACGTCTCTTGCAACTTTGACCTCTGCTGTTGTTTCTCCAACTGAATCAAGATGTCTTTGTTCTGACGATAGATCCTTGCCTTGACCTGTAGCCTGTATTGTCTGATTTGCTCTTCGTTGGCTGTATCGAGGTTCATCAATTGGACCATTTCGAGAACGCGTGCCCATTGACGAGGCGCGAGTTTGTGTTCCAGTCTCCTCGCTTCATTCCATTGCACATCGATGGGAGCGTGAAGTTTTCCCGCGGCTTTGGCAGTTTCGACGAATCCACCGGGCGAAAGTAGGCGTCGAAGATCGTTGCCATCTCGCAAGCGGTCAAAGTCTTCCGATGGATCTTCTACCGTCAATTCTGCCACGTTGGACCTCTGCCTGATTTGGTCGTATACGGTTGTGTAGAGCGCTCCACCATGGCCTTGCTTCTGGTAAGGTGGAAGAACGACGAATTGGGAGAGTCGAATACGTGAGCGATCGGGCCAACACCAGAACTTGTAGAGACTTGTATAGCCCATAAAATGCCACGTTGCCTTCCCCTCGCTGCCGGATTTGACTTTCTCGTAAAGCGTGAAGAACTCCCAATTCGTCTCATCCTCTTGAATATAGCTAGCTCCTTCGATAAAGAGCAATACGAACAACTGCATTCGTCTGTGGTACTCTCTGAATCCAGCTGTATCCCACGTCGATCGATACACTTCGAACACCCTCGCCTCCGGATCGTCTTCCGCCAACGTTGACGAAGCCAACGAAGATACGTTGCTCGACTTTCCTTTCCCTTTATTCACCTTTCTCCTCGTATAGCTATGCACCTTTTCGCCTAACGGTGTAAAGTTCGCCTCACTCTCCTTGACCGCTGCTGTGAACTTCTCCTGCGCTGAAGAAGATGTGGAGGCCGAGATGTAGTCCTCTGGCAAGAACTCTTTCAGCTTTCCTTCAACATCGTCGAGTGTTGCTGTAGTAGCTTCGTTTTTGGCGCGATACTTGATATCAAGTAGAGGAACCAGACTTCCCGATGCTATGTCGAGATTGATTGAAAGTCCAGAGTAGCCGTAGATCGTTTCAGCTTCTCCAAAGATCGGATAGGTAAAAGTTGGGTGGAATGGAGCGTCGGTGCCGTGTGGGGAGCCGACAAGATGTAAAGTCGTAGCAGTGGTGCTGTTTGATGTCCAAGATTCGGTCATTATGGCGTGGCAAAAGACAACTCGGCGGTCTTGTCAAGGAGGAACTACGGCTGGAAGACTAGCTACGAAGAGCGGCGTCGTGGCTTAGCAGTACGATACAGCTGCTGCAAGCGGAGGGGGAGTCGGATAAAAGGTAAACAGCTCCCGATGCTGCTATGTAGTGGTTGACGAGGCCAATGCGATCAGATCGGATGGCGCAGTCGATGCAATATCGATAATGATGGTGATAGCTCGGAGAAAGTTGACTGTGCTGCTGGAACGTGCGGAATCAAACTCTCCAAAAAAGTGTTTCTTTCCACACCTTACTGCGAACACGCGCCTCTTCGACTTCTGTCAACGCGTTGCGCACTGTGCAGCAACACAACGCACGCTGAACAGCGCAAATCTACGCCTTGGCCGCTGTTGCCGGCGCTGCTGCTGCTGCAACGCGTTCAATCTCGATGCCTCATCCGCTATTGCTTCTGTCGCTCATTCTCACACATATATCTGTCCATATAGCTGTTCACAGATCCATGATCAGGCATCTACAACGAATCGATACAACTTTCGATTAAAGCTATCTATGGAAACTAAGCAAACGAAGAGTTTCTAAAAGATTGTGGGAAGAGTTGGCGAGGAGAGACTTCCTAAGAGTCCAACTTTGCCAAGCCAGCCTCCAGAGCCATGCTGAAGAAGATACTCTGCTTATCCGCCAACAACTTCTCTGGAGTATCAAACTCTGCTACAGCACCATCCTTCAACACCAACACCCTGGTCGAATCAATCACCGTGTTCAACCTGTGCGCCACTGTGATTGTAGTGCCCTTGAACTCGGACCTAACAATGGCCTGTACCTGGGCATCGGTTTCCAAATCAATCGCGCTAGTGGCTTCATCCAAGACGAGAATCTTGGCGTTGCGGAGGAAGGCTCGGGCGATGCAGATGAGTTGTCGTTGACCAGCAGAGAAGTTGGTTCCTCCTTCGGTCAAGTTGGCGTCCAATCCACCCTCGAGGCTTTGGACGTGATCCTTCATGTTGGCTTGTCCAAGTGCTTTCCACAGAGCAGCGTCGTCGGAGCGACCAGTGGGATCGAGATTCTCGCGAAGAGTACCTTCCCACAATTGAGGATCTTGAGGGATGATCGCGATGGCTGAACGCAAATCTTTGAGTCCAATCTGCGAGACGTCGATGCCATCAATCATGATCTTGCCCTCCGCTGCCTCAATGATGCGGAAAAGGGCCAGCGTCATACTCGATTTACCAGCACCCGTACGTCCGACGACACCGATACGCTCGCCAGCCTTGATGTCCAAATTGAGCTTCTTGAGCACCAATCCAAGCTCGCGTCGGTAGCGTGTCGAATAGGACTGCATGCTGACCTCACCCTTGCTGGGCCAACCGGAAGGAGGTGTCTTGTCAGGGATTTCGTAAGGAGCTTCGGACTGCAGATCGGTGTACGACATGACTCGTTCGACGCTGACGATGTTTTGCTCCACTTCGGAGGCCGATCGTACGACCCAGTTGAGCGTCTGCGTAGTGCTGAGCGCCTGCGACATCATCAATCCAAGCAAACCTGCATCCATCTTTCCGTTGCGCGTTCGGATGAAAACGGCCAAAGTCGAAGCAATGAAGATGATGACGGAACCCATCATCTCGATACGTACAGCCAGCCATCGGTTGCAAGACACAGCAGGGAAGTAGCACTGCTGGTTGCGGTCTACTCGAGCTTCCGAAGTCGCGATGAAACGAGCTTCTTGACCGAAAGCACGAATCGAGCTGAGACCTCCGAGCGATTCCTGGAACCAAGTAAAGATGGGTGTCTTGCTAACCGAGTCGAGACGCTTGAGCTCTCGGCTGGTAGCGAGGTAGTAACGCAGCACGGCACGGTAAGCGAACGCGAGTGGAATGATGGCGATAAGGAAAGGTGGTACCGAGTATCCGACGACGCAAAGTACACCGAGCACCACCGTCATGGTACGAATCAGACCGTGAATGACACGCGGCAGAACCTCGTCAATAACGTTGACATCCCTCGAGAACAGGTTGAGCAGTCGTCCCGTGGGCGTAGTCTCGAACCACTGCAATGGGCTACGCAAGACAGCGTCAAACATGTTGTCGTGGAACTTGCGTGCGCTCGAAATCACAAGCCAAGTCCAAAGAATGAACGGAGCAATGCAGATGCAGATCGAAGCAAGGATACCGACAATGCCGTAGATGATCAGGTAGAACTTGGTGGTTGCAGGGTCGCCACCATTCTTAGAGTTGGCAGCACCCCACTGCTTGAGCACGACGTCACGAGAGACAGTCATGACCTGCGACAAGATCTGTGCAAGAATGTACAGGACGACACCCAGAACGCTGCAGCTCTTGATATACTGGCGATACACTTCGGGCTTGACACTGCCTTGCTCCGACTTTTCTTTCGGAGCTGAGCTTTCCTTGAGCTGACGAATGGTGTCCTGCTTGATCTGCTTCTTGGTCATCGTCTTGGGACGAGCCATAGATGCGGAGCTGATACGACGATGTAACTTGGAGCCTTTCAGGTCTTCATCACCCCCTTGTCCGTGCGAATCGAGCTCCTTGTCCATGTCGACTACTTCGAGGTCCTTGGCAGGCGTCCCGCTCTCTTCCTCGGCTGCCTGCTCACGGGCGCTCTGTTTACCAAGACCAGTGATCAGGTTGTACAGCTCTCCCTTCTTGCCCATCACCTCATCGTAGGTTCCGCGCTCGTCGAGAATGATACCGCGACGCACCGAGACGATCTGATCGCATTCAGGGAGACAAGAGACCGAGTTGAGTGTGAGAATACGGGCCTTGCTACGGAGCAGACCCTCGGGACCGATGACGTGCTTGAAGATGTGAGCGCCAACGTGAGCGTCAACGGCAGCAAGAGGATCATCCAGCAGATAGATATCGGCGCGAGCGTAGCAAGCACGAGCCAAGGCAATACGGGCACGCTGACCACCGGACAAGCTGACACCGCGCTCGCCCACTTCGGTGCGGTCTCCTTCTGGCAAGATGTTGAGATCCGGTGTCAAGGCGCAAGCGTCAATGACTCGCTGGTAGAAATCGGGTTCGTATTTGAGACCGAATAGAATGTTGTCACGGACGCTGGCACCCATGCACCAACCACCTTGGGTGAAGTAAGCGGTACGGCCTTTGACGATTGCTTCACCATCGGTGCGAACCATCTCGCCCAACACAGCGGAAAGGAGCGAACTCTTTCCGTCACCGACTTTGCCGAGAACAGCGAGCAGCTCCCCCTTCTTGACAGTGAGGTTGATGTCCTGAAGCGTGGGAACGGGCTGCGAGCGAGACCATTTGAACTCTCCATCGCGGATGATGACCACTTCCTCGTCCTTACCGGGCTCGTGTGCAGCGTTGTCGGAATCGTTGAGTGCAGCGAGCACGTCGCCAGGTCGCGAAGGGTTGTTGGGGTCGTTGGGCTGTTGCTGACCGGGAAGAATGACCTTGCGAGCCTGAGGGTCCAACTCTCCCGCATCGAAGAAGTCTGAAAGACGTTGGGCCGAGACCTGGGCCTGAAGCAAAGCCGAAATGATACCGGCGAACATGGCGATAGGGAACGACAAAAGCTGGTAGAGAGCCAGAGCCGGGAAGATGACATCGGCAGTCAATGGTTCAGGATTGGTGTATGCGTAGGTGACGAAAGTGCCAAGCGAGACGAAGAAGGGAATGGCGGTCCAGAAAAAGTTGAAGAAGGCCGAGACGACACCAACAGTGCGAAGAAGCTTGAGCTCCTCGTCGTTACGGACCTTGAAGAGCTTGCGGGTGAACGCCTCCTCCCAGGCGAAAAGCTTGATCGACTTGATGTTGGTGAGAATCTCATTCATGAGACGAGTACGCTTGTCCTTGACCTTCATCTGCCTCTCGCTGAGTCGACGCAGGTAACGGGCCAAAGCGGTGTTGAGGGGTACACTGACGACCATGATGGCCACACCGACAAACGAAGGCCAGCCGAGCAAGTTGTAGAGCGAGACAAAAGCCAACGTCATCTGGAAGAGAGCCGACCAAGCGATGTGACCGTAGGTGCAGAGATCCTGGAGTCGAGTAGCATCGACCGACATGAGGTTGACAATGTCACCAGTGGCACGACCTCCACGGTCCTCGTTGGAGAGACGCAAGCTCTTCTTGAAGATGGCGCTAACGAGACCGGCGCGAACACGCATGCCGGTGACAAAGACCAGCTGGAAGTACTGATGCAAGAAGGAAGTTTGCGTGATGGCAACACAGAAGAGAGCAGCCGAGAGCAAGTACCCCTGCATGGCGCTCTGATCCGGGTCTTCGCTATCGTAGCTCTGCACGAACTGAAGCAGCTTGCGCAAGATCTGAGGTTGAACAAAAGCAAGCGTATCTTGAGCCGACTTGAGGAGGGCAGCGAACATGAAGGGACCTCCGTACGAGTAGAGCAAGGTGGTCCAGAATGCGGGCTTGCCAGTCGATTTGTCCTTGGTCTGCTTCCAGAACTTGTCAAAGCGTCTGCCCAGATTTTCGGCATCCTCGTTGGCTGGCAAAGCCCACATGTCGTCCTCGGTAACGAATTTCTTTGCACCGAGGGTCATGAGCGGCTGCATCCAGTGGAAGGTGATACGGCTGAAAATGTTGGCGGTGACGACGGGACACTCTTTGCCAGCGTCGACGGGGTCGTCCTTGGCAGCGGTAGCTTCTTCGTCACCGTCCGTGAAGACGCTGAAAGTACTACCGTTGGCGTCGCTAGGGACAGCGTGATATCCGTTGCCATTGCTAGCCCCATTGCCGTTGACACGAGCGCTCACGGTCGAGTTACGCTTCTTGTCTTCTTCGTCAAGATGGCCGACTTCGACACCAGCGCATTCTAGAGCAAAAGCCACGACGCCGAAAACGAAGCGAAGGACGATGGGTACGAAGGTGATGAGCTGGTCCTTGACAGGGAGCGAAGGCCACGTGAGCGAAGTGCGAAGCTTGACGACGCTAGCAAGCAGGTGGGCGAGCCAGAAGAAGAGCAAAACGTCCGAGCTGCGACGTGAGCGGGTGTGGTTGAAGTGTTGAAGCGGGAAGACGACGAGGTAACCCAGCAGACCGACGATGGAAGACCAGAACATAACCGACTCTCCGGGTTTAGCGAAAAGACCGTAGGTGATGAACGCGTGCACGGCGGCAACGATGGTGAGAAGAGCCACAACGACATGCTTGGCCCAAAGCAAAGAGCGTGAAGTCCGTGTCAATGGCTTTGGCTCCCTTCTCGAGAGGATGGCCAAGTGAATGCCGCCAAAGAGGGCAAGGAGAAAGACAGGTGCAGTCCAGAAGGCTGCTTCTTGAAAGCAAGGCGTGAAGTCGAGATCACGTCCTTGTGAGACTGGACCCCATCCTTCTACGTTGTCGCAAAGGTTGGCGAGGATGCGTCGATTTTGAAATTGTTGGAGTGTCGAAGAGAAGAATCGAAGCGGTAGGCTCAACCTTGGGTCTGCACCTACGCCGTGTGTTTGAAGGGAGACATCGAAGCTGGATAGGGAGCCGAGCTCCTCGACGGGTGCTGAACCTTCCATTGTAGCAGCGGCTAGCGGCTAACGAAGCGTGGGAGCGGGCGATCTGCTATACCTTGGTTTTTCCTGCAGAGACAATGACGATGATATTAGCCTTCGTCTGTCTCGCAACAATGTCACACGACAGCGTTGATCCGGCAAACCCTTCGGATGAGATGTATGCGCCACGATGTTCCCGCGCTGTGGATCAGGGAGTGTCCTGCGGTGTGTTCTTCTTGAAAATTTGCTTAGCGTCCTGCACCTTGTCGATCCTTTAATGCCGACCTAGCTTGCTTCGGATATTGACTTCCGCACGGCACTACCGAGATCAGGGAGAAGGAGTGGGGAGGCGCAAGAAGGAATGCGGGGATGGGGGTGAGGGGGAAGATAAGAGATGGTGTGATGAAAGCGTCTTCTTTCGTCAAAGAGAGTCGAGCCGAGTCGAGAGGAACCACTTACAGTAGCATGAACTGCGCAACGGTCAGCTTTTTTGGAAACGCTTAACAATGCTTTTCCTCCACGCTGAGAATGTGCGAATGTGCGAATCGAGGCTGAGCTGAGCTGTTCCGCGCCGTCTTCTTTTTGCGGCTTCCTCGTCATATGCGTACAAAACTCAAGCGGTGCCGCGCCGTGCCGTGTCGTGCCTGAGATCTCACCTTCGGTTCCTCCACCAAAAGGCGGTCAGAACGGCCAATTTGGCTCAGGCTCAAATTCAGTCTATTTTCAAAATGCGTCACTGCCCGTCAACCTCTTTGTCTTTAACATTTCTTTCCAATTACGACCTTCTCCATTTCTCTTCAACACTACCTTTTCGAGCGCCGAACGAAAAATTTAACGGCAGCAGACCCGCACACTGTTGTCTGCGGTCTGATCGGCGATGCCTTTTGAAGCAAGTTTGATTTTGAATTTCAACACCTGCGCACTCAACTCTTGGCTGAGGACCGCGGATGTCAGCAGAAAAAAAAAAAAAGATGGATAGCCGGAGTTAAGTTGTCCAGCAACGCGCTGTAGCTTCGTAGCTTCATGTCGCTTTCTTTACCCTGTACACACAAGCTGTCTTTGATCCACCATTCGACCGACTTGAAGGCACGGATGCATCTGTACAGTGCGAATGGACACAAATTGAGCCTCCAGGTCGCTTCCTTGATATCAAAGCAAGTGTGTCGCCCCGCATCGTTTGCCGTCACGATGCGTTCGTCCAAGAAACACTTTTGAGAGAAGAAAAGCCAGTCCGGCAGACAGAAGCTTTCTTCAACGGTGTCACGCTTCGCTGATCTCGAGGTGAAGTGTAAAGCCCTCTTTGCGACGCTCTCATTGAACAAGACGTCAGCTCTTGCTTCAACAGAATCTGTCTGGGGCAACACCACTATGAGCGAGCCTGAAGCAAAGCGTCGAATTTTTTGGTATGAAATCACCTTCTCTGATGCTCGGAAGAATACCATGGCAGGCCGGCCGTTTCCCTGTTACTGCCTGTACGTACACGTTTAAGCGAGAGGTGGATTCGATCGCATTCGGAAAGACGAATAAACGTCGGTACGATGCAAGCAACAGGATCATCAACCTCAGATCTACTCGGCCACTGCCTGCTCGACTCTCACCAACGTTGTGCGCATAGTAGCGTACCGCCTGCGCATCTATTCTCTGCAACCGCATTATGCTGCTCTCACCCTTCACAGCGGCACGTCGCCATGCAAAAAGGCAATCAACCAAAGCGAGGGAGTGAAGCGACGTCTTCCTGTCGACCCCGATACAAAGAGGAGACAGACATGTAAAATGTTGGCCTCAATCAGCCCCAAGCCTCGCTGCACTGTTGCAAATTGAGGCAAGCGACAAATCGAGTTTGGAGATGTGTCTCATTCCGCGTCAATGAGAGTCAATAACTTGAATTTCTTTTGTATTGTCTCCATTCCATCAAAGAATACATCTACAGCCATGTCATTGGCTATCTGAAGTGGTCCATCCTGAGATCAGAGTCTCGTCACGAACGAAGGCATCAGGTATAGGATTCATGTCCGCGTGCAATACTCAGTCAAGTCATCTTCTTCTCGAGACAGAGTCGCTCGTCGGGCAAAGTTGCCAATCGAAGGTCACATACGTTAAGGCAACCTTGATGCCGAGAGGCAACGCATGAAGATGTTGGCCTTCGTTCCTCTTCCGTTCCCTGATAAATACCACACTACTTGCCGGAGGTGAAGCGTTACCTTTGGCTCAGCCTACTATTCCATGCTGCTGTATGGGTCTTCCATCTGATACAACGCACTGCTACTTCAACAGGATTAGTGGCTGTAAGAGGCAAACGTCCTCGTGGCCTTTGCTAACGTGAGAAAACAAAAAGTTTTCCTCCATAGACTCATTTCCACACTATTAATCCATGCCGGCTTGAAGTGATGTCTGGAGAGCTCAGATGAGCACAGAACGAATCTCTCACTCGCTTGTGGTGAGTGGATATCAATTTTGCCTTTCACTCGCCTGCACTGAATCAAAGAGCCAAGCTGAACGGGAACCACTCGTTGGGTCAGAAGTGTGGTCTTGAGCTCAGCCAAGTTTCTGTGCTCGATAGGATCGCGAGAAGACAGAGAGAGCGTTGGCCCGTTTTGCCAAGGTCGCCTCTCCTCCGTTCGATGCAACAAGTGTTCCTTTTGCGGTTGCGTGAAGCGTTGCGAAAGTATCGTGATGGTCTCCCATCTGTTTTCAGGATTCTCTGACAATTTTCTCGTGAATCATATTTGCTTGCCATTGTAATGGTGTGCCCTTTTCGTGAAACGGCCTGAAAAGCATCCGTGCTCCGACTGATACTGTTAAGCCTGTCCACAAGTAAGCTCCAATAAAGAGTCACGATGAGCCCTGTTTCATCACGATGGCACGGCGTTATGGATCACGGCGATCTATACCTTTGCATCACGATAAAGGATCATGAAAAGGTTGCGTTCTCACAAAATGTAGAAGCTCGATCCCGATTCAGTATGGCAATTGGAGCATCGTGCGCTGTTTCAACCGATGCGAGTGTGCGACCAAGCGTCGTCCACAATACCGGAGAGAACGGACAACAAGCCCGTGCATAACCCAAATGCATCGGAAGAAGTTTGAATGCTATGTACGCAACGCAGTCTAACTGAATCAGACTTTTTGACCCAGGTCTTAACGCAGGTCTTCCGAATCAAGCAGGTGTTGTGATCTGCGTCAAGCAAGCCAGATCAAACCCCCGGGCAGCCTGCGTTTGCCCGTGTCTTTCCACCTTCAGGCAAGTTGCTGATTCTTTCAGCGTACTGACTAGATGAAAATCGATGGCAAGGGGCCAAATTGAGGAGTGAATGCACGGCAGAAGGGCCACAAGGTCGAGTCCGGAAGGCTGCAACTTCTGTCTTTGGTGCAGGCCTGCGTCACAAGGTGCACATCGGGAAAAAAAGGGATGATGTATATGGCTGTTCCACAACATAATCCAAGCCCGCTGGAGTAAGTCCTGATCTTTCCACAGCGCGTCTCCAGCAAAATCTCACTGCTGCACCGGTATCTCACAGCCAAGATTGATACAAAGTGGATTCACAGGCGATCCATCAGCATGCCAATGAACGAATCTGGTGGACATCTGAATCATAGACAGGGCAGGGCATTGCCGCTGAAGTGGCCTATGGAAGAGCAACAACGTGTTCTGCGTTCTTGTGGTCCGGACAGTATCACACAAATTGATTCCTCGCCAGAATCCTTTTGACGATGATCAGGCAACATTGGTAGTAGCAAACATGCCCCTTTCTTGGTCTTGTTGTGCCCATATGGCCCATTCGAATGTGCGATGCTACCACACTGCCAAAACACAAGCTGTGAAAGGCATTAAAGCTGTCCAAGGTCAGCGAAAGGCCAACAAAGCCACGGGACCAGAGGAGAATCTTTTAGCTTTGAACCACAACTATGCGCGGTCCACAAGTACGGAGAACACGTTACAGCTTTCGGTTTTTCCCAACGTGAAGCTAACGCAGATGCACTGAAAGTGTGACAGCGCTAGGTGATGGATTGCAGTCAACGCAGATGGCCTGCGATAGCTCTGCATTCGGCTACAAGTTATGAAAAGATTTCGTATGTGAGGATGCACAGCAAAAGAGCCACAAGCACGAGTCCGGCAGTCTGCAGCTTTTTTTGTCTTGGGTGCAGGCCTGGGTTTTAAGCTAACACACATGCCCTGGAAGTTTTGCAGCCTCAGATACTGGGTTAGAAGGTATTTTCCTTTCGCCGGATCGAAGCGTGATCCTGCGCGAGGTCATCGTGCTACTACGTGATGCGTGCCTTCACACAGTGATGAAGTCTCGTTTGTATGGAATTTGTAATTACATGCTATCGTGATCTTGCAGTGCATGTCATTGTGAATCCTGTGACGGCGTGAACGAGCTCAATGTGCTCTGTTGACTGTGACTCTATCAGCTAGCTCAACGAGCTCTGCTGCGACTGCGAGTCAGTCGTCTTCAAGCAGGCCATACCGTCGAAATGCCGTCTCAGCATCGTGTTCAGGACCAAGCGCGTGTCCTGCTTCTGCAACTACCATCCAGCGGTTCGGTCTGTCTCGTGCAACCAGCCTCGCGCCATGCTGTCTGTGATTGTGTCAAGCGACTGCTGAATCTAGTGGCGGATGCCATCGCTGTCCTGAAGGTCCTGCCGATTCACATATGGCTTAACCTTTGCAAACACCTTCTCGGCGATGTTGAACCATGGCGAGTATGGCAGCAGCGGCGACACATGGTGTCCTGCCTTTCAGTTGCGCATGTCACTAAGTGCAACTTGTGGAATGGCACATTGTCGAGCAAAAAGGTCTTCTCCTGCCCGTTGTAGAAGGGCAGGAGCTGCTTCTCCAGAGAAGCAGACATCCGTCCCTTGTCCCATGCACCGGTCTTGACGTGGCTCGCTTGGCTACCCTTGTGATCAATCGCAACAAGCAGAGACATGTTGACACCACAATTGTACGGCCGATTCTGCTGTGTTGCACGATCACCAACATTTGCACGCCTTATCTTCCTTGTCTGCCGAAGGTGGAAGTCAGGGTCACATATATGTAACCCCAGACAACAGGTCTGCGTTGGGCCACAAGTCATGATACTTTTTTCAATGAGAGTGGATGGGCGGCAGAGGGCCGCAAGGTCGAGTCCGTTGCGTTGCAAGCTAACGCACATGCCCTGGAAGTGTTGCAGCGTTAGCTACTGGGTTATACGCAACGCGGATAACCTGCGATGGGTCTGCGTCACGCTTTAAGGAGAGTGCTTGCACGGCATAGGGCCACAAGGTCAAGATTCGGAAGGCTGCAAATTCTTTCTCTCGGCAGAGTTCTGCGTTCACTGTAATGCGGAAGACCTGGTGCCCTGGAAGTGTCACGGCATTAGCTGATTGAGTTAGAGATACAAAGCAGATGACCTGCGATGGGTCCGGGTTACGCTGCAAGGTTTCGCTCGTCTGTGCTATATGGCATTCACTGGCCTGCGTCACAAGCTAACGCACATGCCATGGGAGTGTTGCAGCATGAGGTACTGGGTTGCAATTAACGCAGACGGCCTGCGATAGCTCTGCATTCGGCTACAGCTATGAGAAGTTTTCCCATGTGAAAGGGTGCACGGCAGAGGGCCACAAGGTCGAGTCCGGAAGGCTGCAACTTGCATTTGGTGCAGGCCTGCGTTACAAGCTAACGCAGAGGCCGTGAAAGTGTTGCAGTAATAGCTACTGGGTTAGATGCAACGCAGATAACCTGCGATAGGTCTGGGTCACGCTGCAACTCTTTGCTTTGGTGCAGGCCTGTGTCACAAGCTGAAAGTGTTGCAGCATCAGGTAGTGGGTCAGATGTAACGCAAATAACTTGCGTTGGGTCCACGTTACGCTACAAATTTCGACTCTTTCCGGATGTGAGTTGGCCATGTTTGTGCAGCAACATGTCCACTGCCCGCTACACGATACATCTCTGCGTGACCTCCTTGTTCCACAGAAACCACGTCACTTCACATGACAAATCGCAAGCAAGGATACGCAAAGAAGGTGCAAATACAATGTCCATAAGATTGCGGTGTGTGGAGAGTTTTGGTAAAGAGTAAGTGAAAAAGAAGCTGAGGGTAAGAAGGAATGAGGCCGGAACGCAGAAAGACTGGAAGTATGTGGGTGAGAGAAGGGTCGTAAAGAAGTGCAATAAAGAAGACCAGCTGTGTGGTGTGTATCCGATAAGTCAAGACGACTGACAGCACAAAGCCATCATGAAGAAGCGAAAGCGAAAGAAGAGATAAAGCAGCTTGGCTTGTTGGTGTTCGGGGTGGTGGTGGTGGAGATCGTAACGTTGCTGTCCTTGAGTAAAAGCTATGCGAAAAGATTCCCCATGCCAACCGATTGTTCAATGCTTTGAGTGAGGAACTTGGATGCGAGGCCGAAGAGACCGTGTTTGTGATGTAACGAAAAGAGAACGACTAGTCAAAGCTGGGAGGCGCGGCACCTGGAGGCAGTCCTGTCACCCTGTTCGAGCCAATCGTGGGAGATGTCGCCGAGTTGGGCATGGCCGATGTACGACGCGCTCCACGTTGCACTTGTCGAACACCCTGAGCACTCGCCACCGGTCCATCATCCACAAGACTGAAACCTCTTGTGACGCCTCGGTTTTGTGAAGGTGCAGTCTGAGCAAAGCCCTGCTGCGACTGGACGGGGGACATCGACGTATCCGTCTCGGGCTCAGCCGTGTACGCTTGCATAGGGTAAGCCGACTCGCTCACCGCTGGGTAGCGCTGCTCGGTAGAGACACTGCCGTGACGAACTGCCACATCGGCGCCGACATAGCGACGTGCTTCCGGATCCGGCGAGCTCGATGCAGATCCCATCATGGGTCGCTTCTCATCGTCAGCAATGTCGGTATGCGGGTAAGCCTCGTAAGCACCGGCACCGGGTGGCGCTGGCATGCGAGGGGCATTGTGCTGGCTTGGCGAGAAGGCGGCCATGTTGGCAAGTGCAGGATGGGTCGAGTTGTGAGGCAAAGCAGAAGGCGATGTTGCGCGCGGTCGTGGCACCACCACGTTTCCTGCAGGAGCAGCTCCACTGCGTTGCTTGGCATCGGTCGCTAATGGTGCTGGCAACTCGAGCAAAGGCACCGAGTCAAGACGTGCACGCGCACCCGAAGCGCTCTTGGTGTGCGACATGTCCGAAACGTCGTGTCCGAATTGCGATGCACTCGAGGAAGCAGCATTGGGCAAGGCGCGGCCGAACTGATCGTGCTGGCCAGGAGGGTTCGAGTGGAAGGTATCCGACGAAACAACCGAGTAGCGTGTGCTGCCCGACCTCTCGGGCGAGCCAGTGCGTTGAACCACGTCGTACGTCGAGTCCCTCGAGTGAGTGCCCGACTTCCAGCGACGCTCGCGCTCAAACTCGGCCCATCGCTTCATAACGATATGCGATGGATCGAACTTGCCCTCTGCGTCTCCGTGATTCTCCTTCTTGTTGTCGCCTTGTACGACACGAGTGGCACCCCACGAGAAGTCGTCCATGTGCCAGTAAGCGTAGAGCGGCAAGACAAAGTTCCAAATGGGCAGCGAGCACAAGTAGATCAACATCCAGCCAACGTAGGCGATCTTGCGCGAAGTGACAACAATGAGAATACCAGGAAGACCCAAGATGAGGGCAAGCAAGATGAGCGGGATCGTAGGCGTAGGGATGTTCGGCAGGAAGGCTTGTACCACGACGTAGAGCGTGAAGGCAATGGCGGCAGGAAGAACCAAAGTACCTGTCAACTCCATGAACACGACGAAACGCATCGAGAAGCAGAAAGTACCACAAAGATCGTTGACCATGACCAGCTCGAACAAGTTGTGCACCGTCGAATTGATCCATCGTCGACGCTGCGACAGCAAGATGCGGAACGTGTCGGGAACGATGGTCTTGCAAACAGCCTGAGGGACGAACATCATCTTTCGCTTGGGGAACGTCTTGAGCATGAGCGTAGTCAAGTATCGATCCTCTCCGAGCAAGAGCAGGTTCTTCTTGTGCAGTGTGTCAACGACGTTCTCCGAGTAGTGTTCGACGATATCCGGGTTGGCCAAGATGGGGACCCAGTAGCCGTGAGGACCCTTGGGTGCCTTGATACGATACGAACTGAAACAACCGGGCAAACACGTGACACCGCCGAAGCAGGCTTCGAACGCCTTGGTCTGGTGATGCGAGATGTAGTACTCAAACACCTGGATCATAGTGACCCAAGTCTCGGATTTGTTGGCAATCTTGGTTTCACCGCAGAGACCCATGATTTCGGGGTCCTCGACCATGCAGGCGACCATGCGAGAAAGCGAATCGGGGAAGACCTTGGTATCGGCGTCGACGCAGAGAACGATTTCGTAGTTGTCAGGTGAAACGCCCGTGACACGCCAGATGCTGTTGAAGAATTCGTACTCGAAGGCAGTCATTCGCTCGTCGAACATGACCTTCTGCATGAACGCCATGAGCAGCACCTGCGAGTCACGCTTACCACGATTACCAGGCTTGGCGCTGTCGGCTTCGAGTGGTGTACCACACTTGGCAACGAGAATCATAGGCACGCGCTGTTGCTTGGATCGCTCGACGGTCTCGTCATCATAGTCGTAGAAACCGGCGTAGATCTTGCACATGTTGTGACGCTTGTAACCGTCGGCGATGGCGACATACGAGTTGCCTTCGACCTCTTCGGCAGGAATGACAAGGTCCTTCATCATCGAGAGGCAGATATCCGGAGTCGAGATGTCGGAACCAGCACCTTTGACAATACCATCAGCAATGACGAGCAAGAGCTTGTGGCTGTTGGGATAGTCGGTAGTGGCAAGACTGTCGAGTGTAGTTCGCAGACCTTCGAAGGATTCAGAGTAGGCGGTGACAAGACAGATGGTGTGGGCGAGCTGGAAGCCGAAGGGTCGGTAATCAGGGCCGGGTTGCGGGATGGTGTTCTGCAGCGGGAAGGGGCAGACACCCATAGCGCCTTCGCTTGGGCTGCCGGAGAAGGACGAACGACGCGAGTGATTGTGAGGAGCCAATGAAGCTGAGCTGCGAGCACCCGTCACTGAGGGCGAACCAGGAGGCGAGCCACCCAATGGCGAAGCGACACCAAGACGGCTAGCCCGTGTCATGCGCTTCTCGCTGAGAGGCATAGGAGCACGCGAGCCACTCTTGAGGCTGAGAGGATCCGCCACTGAGAATCGACTCTGCGTCGGCAAGAACGACTTGTGCTTGCGTGCGTTGGGGCGGTAGCCGGCAGGAGCAGGGCGGTAGATGTCGTCGGACCACTGCTCGATCTCGGCAGCACGCTTCATACGCTGCTCGTACGTCTCGTTGGCGTAATTGCCGAGACGCCACGAGATGAACCAGCCGAAAACGACGGCCATGAAGAACTTGATGGCAACGACACCGATAATGAAGACAAGCGAGAGGTAGAGCTCCACCTTGGAAGCAACGCATCCGATGGTCTCAGAGTCGATGAAACCGACACGGGTGATCTGCTCGAGACAGGCAAACTCGTTGTCAAGACGCTGGCGCATCACGGTCGAGGTAACATCACGGCCAGCCCAGGTCTCGTTACGGACCTTGAGCATGTCGAAGAGAGGTGGGTAGGCAAGCGTGTTGGTGAGGTTGTTGAGACGGTTGAGATCAAGAACAGCGCCGCGGAAGACAGCCATGTTGCGAGTCGTATCGGTGACGTTGTTCCAGTTGAGCGAGACCTGACCACGCTTCTTGATGACACTATTCTTGGGCTGAAAGCCGTCGTTGAATTCGGTGACAATGGCACCCGTGTGGCACATTGTGTTGTTGGAGTAAGCTCCCTTGCCGTCTTGGCGGACGAGCGTACAGTCGTAGTAGAGGGGAGGCTGGCCACCACCGTTGCGGTTGGTGATGAGCTTGGTGCAAGCACCTCCAATCTTTTGGAAGAGCAAACTGCCGTCCATTCCACCCGAGGACCAGGGCTGCGAGTAGATGGGGTTGGTGTGGTTGTAGATGGTGTTGGCACCGAAAGGACCGACCTGGGGGTGGACGAAATGATCAAAGCTGTAGTCGTATCCGTTGAAAGTCATGGAACCGACATCGATAGTTCCGAGTGTGTAGCGATCGGGTGGAGTGCCACATACGGTCTGAGTGAAACCGAAAGTGAGGAAACCGACGGCGGCCATGATCATGGTGATGATACCAATGAGACCCATCTTTTCACGCCAAGCACGCTGCTGCTCTGGTGTGCGAATACCAAAGACACGCAGGAAAGGACCGGGACAGCAAATGGTAAGCACGTAGCAGTAGATCATCCAGCCACCCACGGGACCGGGTGCAATCCTCGAGACTCTGCCTTCGCCGAGATCGCGGGGCACTTCTTTTGAGACCCTGCCGGATTTGGACTGCTTGCGACGCAGCGAGACACCGCGTTTGAGCACGTTGATGCCGGTTTCGACTTGGTCCTCGTCTCTGCCCAAGATCGACTTGCCGCGACGCAGAGGAGGTGCACGTCCAAGACCTCCAGGAGGAACGTTGGAAGGACCCGTGACACCGAGACCCGACAAGCCACCTCCTGGACCCACGATTCCAGCCATGCCCGAGCCGTGCGGTGCAGCACCGTGCTGAGGCAAGTGACCGGTAGTGGAAGGCATGTAGCCTACACGACCGCCGGAGCTTGCCATGACGTCCATATGAGCGGCATGGTTTCGGTAGTACCATTGACGATGATTGGGATCCATGCGTTCACGATCGGGACGGACGAGCGACTTTTTGCGACGGAATTGGTCATTCTGCGCAGAAAAGCCATGTTCCGGATCGAGGGTGTTGACCTGATTCAATGCGGTGCTGCTGTTGTTGGGATCTTGAAAGCTGCGCTTGTCGTCGCCATAGGATTTGACGGATTCGCGCGAGGGACCGGATCGTTGTGCAGGAATGCGTTGCGGCTCCTGGAACGAGATACCAGGTGGGCGCTGATTGGCGGGAGGAGGGCTGCTCAGGTAAGCATTGTGACTTCCACCGGGAGGAGACATGGCAGCGGAGCTGGGAGGCGAGAAGAAAGGAGGTGGTTGGGAGCGCTGCGCTGGGTATGGTCGCTGCTGTTGTGGTTGCTGCGGCGAGGGATGTTGTTGTAAGGGGAAGCCAGGTTGCTGCGGCTGCTGTTGAGGATAGGAGGGAGGTCCTTGGTGTTGGTGTTGTGGTCTGGCACCGCCGGGAATACTAAGAGGCGCCAATGAAGGAGGACCATCGGCGCGAAGGGGTCTTGGCTGCTGCGATGAACGGCCCTGATCCGAGGGCGATTCAAAGGGGTTCATGATTGTAGAAGGTTGAGTGCTAGACACTTCCTGAATTGCTCTTCAGGAGATGCTCGGCTACTGGGTGGTAGGATGGCGAGTGTGATGAGAGTAAGCGTTCGAAGGTAGGCTAGCTGGAGAGGGAGCAAGCAATGCAACAAGCGAACTGCAGAAGTGCTGGTCGATGTTCGCGGACCTTGAAGCGCTGTGATTGGCGGAAGAGAAGACTAGGCGGTCGAATGATCCATCAAGCCAATATCGGAATAGATTTACGGTGGTGAATCAAACGTCTGTTGGCGAGGAGTATGGCCAATGTCAAATGGTGGTCGTGAGAGCAAGCCTTGGTGCGGTGAAGCGATGATGCTGAGCCTAGCCGAGGTTGCTTGTGTTTGTTGCAAGATCACAACCTAGCGATGCTGCCTCTAGTCGAGTCGGGTATGGACAACGACGGTAGCAACTTTAGCCAAGAGCAAGCAAGCAAGCGTCGGTAATGAAGTGAGGATGACGAAAGCCTTTGGTCGAGCGGACAGTACCAATTGGCAGGTTGTATGGTCGGATGTTGAGCAAAGCAAGCCAAGACCAAGGCTAGACAAGGCGAGGTGAGGTGAGGTGAGATGGGATGAGGTGAAGGGAGGAGGTCGAGGTTGCTAGCGGTAAAGCGAAGTTGTGAAAGGGAGGAGAGGAGAGTCGAGTGGAAGAGAGGTGGTAGCTGCTAGCGGAAGCCCAAACCGAGACAGGAATCAGGGTCGGAGGCAGGCGGTGAAGATTGATGGACAGGAGAAGCCAGAGAGAAGCAGCAGCAAGAGGTCGATGAAGATGAGGAGGAGGAGAAGGAGTTGGCAAGCATCGAGCAGAAGCAGAAGCAGCAGTAGTAGCAGCAGCAGCAGCAAAGATCAACGAACCAAGATCAAAAATGCAGAGAGCGACAGAGACACATGCAAAACATGGCCAAGCACGATCGAAGAAAGGAATACCACAGAGGCCAGCGTGCAAGCCAAAGCCAGTCAGAGCGGAGACAAAGTGTTGCTGTTGCTCAGCTGTGCTGCGCTGTGCAGTTCAAGTCAAAGTTGTGCGGTGTGGTGCGGTGTTGTGAAGTGCAGTGCGGTGCGGTGCGGTGCAAGTTGACGATGTAGAGCTCCGAACGAGGCAGATCAACAGCGGATCAACAGCGAGAGGGTGCAATCTGTGCCATTCAGGGGCCAGCAGGAACAAGCCAGGAAAGGAGAATTTCAAAAGAAATAACAACAGCTTTGAACATAAATTAATTAAATAAAAGAACAAAAATTTCCAAGTTTCTGCCCTTCGATGCGACAGGAAAAGTCAAGATTGCATTTCGCTTGCTGTCACAAGAGTGGACAAAAAAGAACTGCTTTTGCCTAATTTTTCTTATGTCGGTGCAAGCAGCGGGGAGAGAGAGAGAGAGGCCAAACCCACAAGGCAGAGTGAACGCGGAAAGGGGCCTCCGGAACCCCTCTTCGAGATCTTCGAGTTACAGACTGAGGGTCAATTGCCTGGCAGACAGGACTGGACGCGCTTGCCTGGCCGTGGAACATTGCTCTCTCACCGCGCTCTCTATCGTTCTCTCTTATTCAATCTGTCTTGCCAGACTGCTTCTGCTGCTATTGTACTGCTACTGCTTCAAATGATGGAGAGGAGACGATCGCGAATTCGTCTTGCTGTTGCACTTTTCGATGGCTAGCTGCTTGGCAATTTTGGGCAACTGACGGGAAACCAGACCCCTGTTTGGGCTAGATTTGCATTGTTCGTCCGTGTCTCAGTGAGTAGCAGCAGCACAAGCGAAAGCAAGAAGTCGTAGCGAGCCTTTATTAATACAAGCAACAACGTAGCAAGAGAACCAAAACACAAGAAAAACCCTTCAAAACGCATGGTGAGGATCGTAAGCCACGATGAATTGACACTGCATCTGCAGGGAAGGTGGCAGTGCGGTTGTTGTGTGTTGATGACTGGCTCTCAGAGAGCGATTTGAATTTGTGCATCTAATTTCGAATTGGTGCTTGCAGCAAGGAACTACAAAGTGATGGTGTTAAATAGAAATGGAAATTCGCCTCGCCATGCACGATGCTCAAACCGCCGATCCTTGGACATCACACGCATGCTTTTTTTTGGCGACACACCAGAATTTCGAAATCCTTTCCACCTTTGATTTTGTGTTTTATTTTTAATTCGTCGCAGCGTGGTGTTGTTGTGCTCCTTAGCTCAGTGTGTGTGTGTCGAAGCTCGGAAACGCCGACGGCCTTTCTCTCCTTCTCTTGTAGCGGCTCTCCTCCGAGTTTGAGATTCAGCAAGGAAGCGCAAGATGATCCTCATTGTCGATCTTCACCGGCCCGACTTCTAGCACTTTATCATCAAGCCGTCGTTGACTTGATGCAAAGTTGGCGTCAGAAGAGTGAAATGTCGGGTACAGGCTTGGATAGGCACGACTCAACGTCACTGCTTTGCTCTGGCTTATGCTTGTGGTTGTGGTTGTGGTTGTCGCTCGGTTCAAGTGTCGTTGTAACATTTTATCGGCTCGCTTGCAAACAAGTGGAAAGCCATCTTCTCGACCTTCTGTCTGTCTCAAGAGGCTGTCGGAGACGGAGGAGCAAGGCAGATAAGTTGCAAAATGGGCGTTTTGCTCGCGCGCTTCGCTGATCCCTGCGCTCTCCAACTGCGAGATTTCCCCTCTTTCTTTTGTTCTGCTATGTCTGATATGGCAAAGACAAAGAGGGTCGATCATCTGTACGGTAGGTATC
This sequence comes from Pseudozyma tsukubaensis, assembly GCA_001736125.1. Lineage (NCBI taxonomy): Eukaryota > Fungi > Basidiomycota > Ustilaginomycetes > Ustilaginales > Ustilaginaceae > Pseudozyma > Pseudozyma tsukubaensis. The sequence continues at coordinate 127,771 of MAIP01000015.1, read as the reverse complement.
TTCCATGTGTGTTTGCCGCGCTCCTATCTATTCAATTATGAGCATTGACCGCTCCTTTCGGTCGCCAGATTACCAGCCATCCTTCACAGATCTGTGCAGTGTAAGGCGGCGCGGTTCACCGCCAACACAACTTTATATGCCCAGATCGGCCGGGTCGAGCCATCTCGAGCGTTGCAGAAATTCTCATTTTGCTACAACAGGTTCACGCTCACGGTTTATTCTCCTTCCGAGATTTCCAAGTCGAGAGCTGTGCTGTGCAAGGTCGCATGAAAAGGCAGGCAGCTTGGCAGAGACAACCGAGCAGTCAATCGAAAGGCTGTGTCGTCACACTCACCTCTCGACGCGCGCGAGTTGAGAATACAATTAATTATCGCCGATCAAGTGTCGAACATGAAATCATGGACAAGCGAGACATCTGGTTCGTGATTCGCTTGTGTGCTGCTTCTAAGAAAACTAGCGCAACAGCTGGTGTAGGTGTCGATCGTTGTCTGCACGCGCGCTACCTTACGCGACCCGCACTTCTCACAAGATCGTATCATTGGCTTGACGCAGCATCCATTCTAATGAGCGCTATCTCTTGTTGGATGGCTTGGCTGCTATAATCGTTGCTCAGGCCTGAGTGTGTTGGTTTGCAAGACCTTGACAATGGCAGCGTTGTGAGTGAAGCATTCTGCACTCACGCTTGGACCCTGTACGTGTTCCTAGACAGTTTATATCGTACACATCAACAATGTTGAAGAGTCAGAACGAGCTCAGGAGGGAAAGCAGCACGCGAGGCATCGATCCGAGAATCATCAGGGTGTCATCACCCATCCTTATTGATCGCCGCGCCTGCTATTGCGCCCGGAAGAAGGGGCTTGACCCACATCAATCTACTTGACGAGAACCCACACTCCGCCTGCTTTCATGCGTACAGTCTCATTCTACCGACGCACATTGCCGGTGAGACCGCTTCACTTCTCAATCAAGACATCGGGAGGGCCGACCTGAATGCAGACTCGAGCTCGGAACTGATCCGAAGGTTCGACCTTTCCCTTGGCGTTGGCTTCACTGCGACGACTACTCTCAAAGCTTCAGTCACACTTCACACCGAGTCAAACACCATCGCCCGAATGCATGTCAGCTAAATGCTTTTCTTCATTCCCAACTGACACCAACTGTTTTACAAAAGTAGACGACGTTCAACGCGAGAGGTGGTAATCATCAATCCTGAGCAACAACGAAACCGTCTCGGTAGCCAACTCGATTGCGCTCGTGTTGACCAACAGCGGCTGCAGCACGTTCTCTTCCAAAATGTTGGTGATTCCACCTTTGCGCACGTTGATACCGGCTGTCCTCTCACCGAGGGCGTGACGGTTACGGAGTTCAGTGACGATGCTGATTGGGTTGAGACCCGCGTTCTCGGCGAGGGTGGTGGGGATGACTTCGAGCGCTTCGGCGTAGGCTTGGAAGCAGTAGGCTTCCATTCCTTTGAGTGTTTGCGAGTATTGCGATAGGAGGCGCGAGACGTGGACTTCGGGAGCTCCTCCACCTGCGATGAGAGCTTTCTTCTTGACAAGGCATCGTACAACACACAGGGCATCGTGCAAACTTCGCTCGCTCTCCTCGAGGACCAACGAGTTGGCTCCGGTGCAGAGAATGCTAACTGTGCGGCCCATGTTCTTGATACCAGTGATCTTGACAACGCGAGCACCGTTCTGTTGCGTCTCGTCGATGAGATCGGCAGAAGCAAGCTTGTCCTCGGTGAAAGCTTCAATATCGGCAATGGGCTTGGCGCCGAGGGTCTTGGAGACGAATTCAATCTCGTCACGCTCGACATCCTTGACGACGAGGATCTTAAGCTTGGCAAGGAAGTGCAGGGCGAGCTCGTTGACGGCATCACGGAGAATGGACTTCTGGATAAGGAGAACGTTGCATCCCGTCTTCTTGATCTTCTTGCACATGTTGAGCAAGTATTGGCGCTCCTCCTTGAGAATCTTGTCCATCTGTCGGTAGTCGTTGACTACGATCTGGTTGTCCATGTCGGGCTTGGGGCTGCTGAGCTGGAACTGGCAAACGGCAATCTTGGCCTTTTCCATGCGGGTAGGTCCTCCGCTACCCGAGATGACGTTCTGTGCAAGGACGAGACCCTCTACGAGCTCAGTGTCATCAATAGTACCACCGACCTTCTTGACGATGCGGATGTCACGCAGGTCGACATTGTCCTGTGCGTCTGCGGAGCGCGAAGCGCGGATGGTGGAAGTACCCTCAGCAGCGGGAGCGGAAGAAGACGAAGCTGCGGGAGCGCTCGCCTTGGACGAGGTGGAGGGAACCACGAGGCGGGTGACGGCATCGACGGCGATAGGTGCAAGGACAGACGAGTACTGCGAGACGATCTTGGAGTTCAAACTGGTGCTGGCGGCACGGAGCAGCGACTCGCGGTCGTTGAGCTCAACAGGTGTTGAGATATCGGTCAAGAACTCAACGGCCTTGGTAGCGGCCTTCTGGAACGACTCGGCAATGATGGTTGGGTGGATACCCTTGTTGAGCATCTTTTCGGCAGCACCAAGCAACGATCCAGCTACGACAACGACCGAGGTAGTACCGTCACCAGCCTCAACATCCTGTGCTTGCGAAAGCTCGACGAGCATCCTTGCGGCAGGGTGCATGACGGCCATATGTTTGAGAATGGTGGCACCATCGTTGGTGATGACGACTTCCCCGTTGGAGGTCTGGATCATCTTGTCCATTCCCTTGGGACCAAGCGAGGTGCGGACGGCATCACTGACAGCCTTGGCAGCTGACAAGTTGGATCTTCTAACCTCGTCTGGCTTGTCGGCATTCTTGAAGGCGTTCTGAGAAGGCCCTGGACGTGCCACGGGGGCTGCGGATGCTGCAGCGGACATGTTGTCTTGTGAATATGGTATGCAAGTGATAGTGTGACCGCGAAACTTTGACGTGGCGCAATCGGCTTCTCGTTGTTAGTTGGTGAGGAAAGAAGAAGCCGCGATGATCACCAAGAAGAATGAGGAGATGAAGGTGGTTGATGATAGATGACAGCGGAAAGTGTTGCTGCGGATTGTGCGCCAAGTCCAACACCTGAACAAATCAAAGCGTTTCTCTGTTCTGGCTGTTCTTCTCAACCATCCGCTGAGCGTGCTGCCTAGCTGGTCTGAGCTTCTTCCAAAAAGAAAACGCAACGCGCGCACACACACACTCGACTCACGCACCAACACACACGCTCTCGTCCTGCCAAAGTGTTGCTTGAGACAGAGAATCGAAAAGAAGGAAAATCAGGCTCGCGTCTTGTTGCTTTGGAGCTATAAGCATGACATAATCGAGCTCAGAAGCTTGGACCCTTCTTGCGGCCTATCCGCTGCCTTGACTGAGCAATTAAGTTGTGCCTTTCTGCTGCCTGATTTTTGGTGGGAATTAGCATGAGTGACGTGCGCCTCCACTTTGATACGCTTTGGTGCTCAGCAAGCTGCGGGTTGTGTGGCTCTGTACCCTGCAACTCGCTTTCGATCAATCTTCCATCGTATACCTGCCTTCACATCGTCTCGAACCTTAGCAACACGAGCGCATATCAGGACACAGCACAAGACGTTCCGTGAGGTCTCGCCACGTCTACCCTCTTCAGACTTCCGCAGTCTATCTCCAGCGAGCATCGAAGCCGAGGCAAAGCTCTTTCACTCTTCAACACACTTTTGGGCGAACGATCACCTTCCGGCTCGAAAGGCCACAGCTCTTCATCATGTCGATGTTCGGCGGTATAGATGACGGCTTCGCCGCCCGCTTCATGCAAAATGGCATGGATCCACGCTTTCCTCGACCACCTCGAGCCTACGACGAATACTTCAAAGCCTACAGTATGGCCATGCTTCCAGGCAAAGAGCGTCTCAACGTCAGCTATGGTGGTAAGATCATCATGCCGCCCTCCGCTCTGGCGCATCTGACCAACCTCGAGATCGAATCGCCGTGGTTCTTTGAGCTTCGCTCCACTGGGTCATCGGAAGTGCGTCGAACACATGCGGGTGTACTCGAGTTCATTGCGGATGAGGGCAACGTCCATTTGCCGGCATGGATGATGCGTACGCTTGGGCTCAGCGAAGGTGATCCGCTTCGATTGACGGGAACGACATTACCAAAGGGAAAAATGGTCAAGATCCAGCCGCAGACAGTGGACTTTTTGGAGATCAGCGATCCCAAGGCGGTTCTCGAACAGGCTTTCCGCAACTTTTCAGCGCTGACACCAGGAGACATTGTCGAGATCAGCTACAACTGTCTTACGTTTGAGATCTTGATCATGGAGATCACACCCAATGCAGACGGCATTTCGATCATCGAAACAGATCTCGAGGTCGACTTTGCACCGCCAAAAGGATATGTAGAACCAACACCACAGCCAAGGCCTCCACCGCCCACCATGGCGTCTAAGCTCAACATTGATAGCACCAAGGTCGACTCGATCCCGCCTACACGGACATCGACGCCGGGCTCATTGGCAGGGACAAGTGCAGCAGGAGGGTCCGGTGTTGTTACTCCCTCGGGTCCATTCCGTGGATCGGGTATGACATTGAGCGGAAAGAAGAGCAAAGGAAAGAAGGAGCGACAGATCGAACAACTTGATCCTTTCAGTATGGTTCGTCGTACCGATATGCCACGCATCATCACCAGCGACACGCAGCTCACCGAAAAGAAGATTCCTGCTGCCCTCAACTTGCCCTTTGGCAAGCTCTTCTTTGGGTACGAGGTGATCCCAGTAGGTGGCAAACCAAACGAGAAGGGAGAGGACAAGCCAACAGAGACATTTGGCGGTTCAGGTACGACGCTGTCAGGTCGTGCACCTCGTCCAAAGGCACAAGAAAGTGGTCAACCGAAACAAGAGGCACCAACTGCATTCACACTGGGAGGAGGCCGTGTGCTTGGCGAAAGCTCAAGAAGCAGTCGATATGCGACGCCTAGCAGCTCCGATGGACGCAACACCAACGACTCGAAGCGCGAGGTCATCGACATTGACTCAGATTGATGGTCGCCGTAGCTCACATTCTGCACAAGCCGGTTGCATGGGATGATACTGTTCTTCATTCGACCTCTCTCGATCATTCTGGCGGCTTTATCGGAAATTCTTCGATTCGCGCCGTCTCGAGCTTTCCAGAGTTCACATTGTTCGAACGTCGTTCGCATTTGCAATATGGCCTTTGAGCCCTTCTGCCCCTTTGTATTTTTATCTCGTCTGCATCGTCACTGCATGACCCGCCGCAACTTGCAATTCAACTTTTACGCATCGGCTCATCCTTGACCTCCTTGTTTTGTTGTTCATGAGTCATCGAACCACTTTGCTGCCTGGACATCTCGTCAGCCGTATGAGCGTTGAGCCTGGGCGCAGCATGGCTGGGTCCCAGCGGTCCCCACGAAGCTGTCGGGTAACGTTGAGGAAGCTGACTCTCGGCGCGAGTCAAGGTCGGAAGAGACCGCTTTCTTTCGGAGGTCGTGCCCGAGCGATCACGTTGATCGTAGCCCGGTGTGCCTCTCGAACCTTGTGCTTGAACGAACGTGTGTCTCGGGCTAGGGTGGGGCTGAGCAGGTGGGGGTGATGGACCCATCATCGGAGCAGGTGGCGGATGCCGAAACCGCTCGTCTACGGTGTTGTGCGAGTACAGAACAGAGTATCGTGGCAGCAAGGTGTCAATACTCCGCCAAGATCGAGCTCAGTTCGAGCCCTTATGAGGGGTTCCCGAGAGCGTTATGCTTATGCAGGCGCAACTTACCTCGACCTGGCGACGTTTGATTGTAGTAGACAGGAGCCATCTCGCGAAAAGGCTGGGCTGGCACCTTGAAGGCAAAGGTGTCTGAGTACGTGCTGGAGGCTGAGGTGGATGGACGCCTTTGTGGTCTGATGTACGAACAAAAAAGACGACAGAGAACTTTAAAGGCGACAGTGAGTAAGGGGAAATCATACGGCCTTATGTTCGTCGAGGATCATGTGCCACGACAACCATGAAACTTACACTCCTCGAGACTGTTGCCAGTCGATTGGACCCGCGCTTGCGTTTGTGTAGCTGGGAGGGGCCTGGATGGGGGGCCGCTGTCCGTTGTCTGCTCGTCTTTGTTCCTGGATAAACGCAAACGGCCGAGATGGTTGCGCAGAGGCTCTTTCGCTGGCGAAGGGGCCGCCGTCGCCGAAGTCATTGCGACCGAGTAGCGTTGTATCAGTACATTACTTCTTACAGGGTGAGTTCGAGGCAAGCTGCTTTTTGCCAGTTCAGCTCTCTTACCTTTGTGTTGCTTGCCCGCCGGGTACAGAGCATGACTGTAGGGCTTTGATCTGGTCCTTCAAGGCCTGATTCTCCGTACGTGCCTTGTCAAGCTCCCTGAAATAAGAAGTGTCAGGATGCGAAGTCGAGTAAGCATCACGTCGAGTCTCTGTGTACGCGCTTGCTTCTTGGGGTCGTGGACCTACTTTTTCTGCTTTCGAGTCTGAGAAAGTTCTACTTTGACCTTGTCGAGCACTTTCCTGTGCTTCTTGACTTCCTCTTTGAGGAAGCTTGATGAACATGAACATATGTGTACAACGGATCCGTGTTCGAGACAGGCAAGAGAAGACTGTCAATCCAGATGTTCTCCGAGTTCTGATCATCGCTGCCAAAGGGGTTACTTACGCGATCGTGTCAGACATGTGCTTGAGCTAGCGTGTAGCGGTGGAGACGGCGTCTCAGGAGTGATCAGCAACCCGACTACCAAGAACGCATCGAGCGGTATCGCAGCCAAGTTTGCCTTACCTGAAACTGTTTTGTGCACGAGTTGTCAAATCGATACAGTATGAAAGAGAGTTTCTACCAGTACGCCAAGCTTCTCTCATACGAAGTTGTCGACAATGGTGATGATACGCACCTCGTGCACCTCCTTTAGGTTGTCCAGCAGCGTTCCGACAGGCTGCATCCAGCGCTGCAGAACGGCAGAAATCTACAAGGTCGGAACGCAGAGCGATGGGTTCAATGTCGACGTCCCATCCTAAGATTGCAGGCCCGTTGGCAACAACTCACGTTGTCTGGTTGCAGTCGAGCTAAGCCGACAACATTGGAACATTTTGGGCAACAGACGTGGATTTGGTCGGGAAGCGCAGCGGGATCCAATGCCAACAGAGCTGTGGATCGCATCAAAGGAGCGTGAAGAGCCAGGGCGATTAGTGGAATGCATTGCAGGATGAGAGGAGAGGGAAGACAAGCTTACCGCTGATGTGTTTGTGGCAGACGACGTGCTGACACTGAGGTTTGTGTGAACGATATGAAGTGCAAGAGGAACGAGCACGAAGATGTCAGCCAGATCTATAGAACCTTCTCTGAGAGCCGTCGCCCTTGCACTGACCTCGCCAATCCAAAAAGGTTGTTCGTTTCCTCCAGCAATGCCGTTGCTGATAGACGCATTTGAGGATGCAGAAAGGAAGCTGACATGACAAACGGCACAATGAAGATGGTTGAGAAAGCTCGCGGAAGGCTCCAAAGGCATCGATGTCATCTTGTGTCGCTCGAAAACTGCTGGTGAAGAGATGGTGGATGAGAGGACACTTGTGATCGTGCGGGAGACCCACCTGACCCCAGCAAAGTGCAGAAGCTCCACCGCCTTGATGCCTGTGATTCGAGTCAATCTTTGTGACAGTCGCAGAAGTGGCTAAGCATCTTGAGAATCCGAATGGACTAGGCTTCGGCTTTCCCGAAGTCTCCTTCTTTGCGAACACGAGCATGTTGGCTTAGTCGACGTGGCGTGGGAGTGGAACTGTGAAATCTCTATTGCCAACCCAAGTCACACTCCTTTGATGGGCGTAGCGCTTCTTTCGCAAGTCACATCGCTACGTCCCTCGGCACTGCCGAACGCTTGCTAATCCACTCATCACCTGCCGCAGACGTCGACTACAGAGTGAAAGGTTGACGTTGGAAAGTCTCGACACGGCATATTTACCCTGGCGCATCCCGCTTCTTGTCTTCAGAGGCCTGAATTTGCTTTTTCGCTCCCGAGATTTGGCGTCTGGACGGTGAGGCTGTCCCTCGGACACTTGCGGTTACGATCAAACCTGGTCATCACATCAGGTTGCTTGGCTGACAACGGCCCAAGCGATCTCTTGTGACACCTTCGAACTCAGCTCAAGGACAGTTCGAATCTTGACGCGAGAGCGAGTCCTTATTGTGGCAGCAAGAGCGTGTATTCGAACAGAACGCGTCTTTTGGTCTCTCTAAGTCAAGCTTCCAACACACACGACAACGCCTCAAGGCTGAGCTAAATCATATGGACACGCCGCTTCTCATTGCTTCTGTCGCAAGCACGCTTCAGATGTGCACTTCCCTAGTCCTTTCGCCCTCATTCACATCCTCAAGACGTCTCTGCCATCCTGTGATGGTCTACTCTTGCTCGCACGGGCCTCTCGAGGGCTTCACACAGTACAAGGAAAGCAAACCTTGCGCTGTACGAACACTGCTACAGTGTCCGAAAAGCGACTTGCAGCCCTTCGTGCACGCATGCTTAACCACGCTGTCTTGTGGCAGTGATCGCCTCCGCGCTATATCTCGTTCTTCAGAGCGGAAGTGCAGTAGGAACGCACCGTGCTTGCCTATTTACGCCATTTTCGTGCTGCCAAGTCGCGTAGTGTTGCTTTTCATAAAAAACCAGCTGCTCGTCGCCTTTTCTAACTTCCATCTCTCCTCCTCCCATCTCGCAATCCTCAAAACTCTTCCGATTCAACCATCTTACAGGTCATTGCCACCTATCCGAGGTTCAAATCCGGCCTTGTCAACCTTGTCTCTACCCTGACAGCCGGCTCAACAGTTGCGAAACCGTCCAAATGGCACGATAAACGATCCTAGATTCACATGCCTTCCCACAATTTCTAGGCCGAAAAAAAGGGTTCTCTCTCGCCAAATGTCCAATTCGATCGACGAGGCGGATCCGTCGATGGTGGCGCGTGCACGAACCCACTCGCATCCGCACGCGTCGCTTATACCGCAGCAACATCCACATTTATCGCAACATCATCCCATCGAACCTCTTTCTGACGTCCAACTCATCGCACAAAATCGGGTCAAACGCAAATCCGCAACCCTGGCTGCTATAGCCGCTCTTGGACAGCAAAAAGGTGCTCCGCATAGCGACGATACGATCCCGCTTTCCTCTCCGTCGCCGATCCATTCTGGCTCCCAAGTTGCGACTTCTCCGTCGGTGTCTGTTGCTTCTCCTACAAGTGTCCCGCATCCTCCTCCGATCGCTGTTCGACGACAGATCCGTGCCGCCAAAGGAACGCTCGATCAGCTTGCCGCACAACCCATTCCGGCTGCCGTGCTCGAGCAGGAATTGCGCTCTTCGCCTGAACTGCTTCATCGTCGTAGCAGTGTCACGCGTACTGAACTTGGCGCGTTTCGCGTTCTTCGGCCATCGGCATCATCAACAGCACCTGTACCAGGTCCAGGCCGACCTTTCTCGGACGCTCAAGTAGCGCCAGGTTTGCCTGCAGCAAGTCTTCATCCGCGGAGTGCGGTTCCGGTGGTGCCTTCTCAACCACTGGCCCTGAGTCAGTCACAATCGACAGGACACTCACAAATTCTCCGAAGCATACACCCTCTGTCATTGCAGCTATCGTCGCAAAACTCATCGCAATCGTCATCGCGTCGGCCTGCAGAATCGGACTCGCCCGCTATGCCCAAGTCGATCTCATCGTCACCCAAGGTGACGGATCCAAGGCTCGCTTCGCCATCTTCGCGGTCTGTACGGAAGAGCCCAACGAAGCAGACACCTCAGAGCCTGCCGCGTACGTCGCAGACAGCGACACCCACGACTCCCACCAAATCGAAGCAGTTGCCATCGCAAGTTCGCCCAGGAGCTCAGACGTCATCGCCCGTGCCATCACAGAGCCAAACTTCAAATTCCATGTCCACGCACCCGCAGGTCTTGAGTCCAAGACAGAAGCAGAAGACGTCTTCTCTGGCCGTCGATTCAGGCAATCCAGTGCGGTCCAGCAGCCCATTCAAGCCCACGCCCCAGATGCCGACGTCACCTACTTTTACCCCGCCGCCACCGACCACGCAGGCCGAGGCGTCTGGTATCAGCCATGCATCGGCAACGACGGCGCAACGTGTTCCGAACTCAGCGTCGCCGCACAGCATCCAAGCCTCTAGTGCAACGCCACCACTGCTCACCGATGACGCAACGCAGACCGTCGCAGAGCAACCACGAGCAGCTCAGATGAACTCCGAAATCAGTTCAAGCCCTGCACCCCAACCTTCTTTGGATCCCGCCACCCGTCAGCGTCTCCGTGGAGACTTCCTCACTTCGGAGGAGCAGGTTGATTTCTACAGCTTGACGTACAGGGGCGATGGCTATCCGCCTGTTGCCAAAATGAGCTGCCTCAAGTACTCGGCAGAGCAAATCGAAATGAGAATCATCCAAGAAGTGGAAAGGGACGGTAGACCCTTGATCATCTCGGATCTTCACAAGACTGCGGCCTGGGATCGGGGACTCTTCAACGCCAAAAAGTTTGAAGAGCTGTTCTTGGCCTCATCAAAGGGCAGCGACAAGATCAAGGTTCGCAACTTGATGGACTTGACGGATCGCACCATGCCCCTCTCCGATTACATCGATCACTGCGACTTGATCGACAATTATGCCCATGAAGACGAACAGAAGCTGTACGCCAACGATCTGCCATGCCCAAGCCAGTGGACGCAGGCCATCTCCAAGATGGTGCATCCGCGCCTGCGGTATCAGGGCGATCAGGATCTGGCTGCCTCGCTTCCCATGCTGGGACGCGCAAACACCCAGAAATGCCTGTATGGCCCTGGCCAGACATGTACTGGCTTCTATCGCAATATCTGCTCGAGCGCGGTCCAGGACTTGATGGTAGACTGCGACGAGAACGCGTCTTCCGTGTGGTTCATCATCCCGCCGCAAAAGTCGACGGTGGTGAGCAAGTGGGTTGAAGCGCAGGGTGGTGATCCTCTATCCAACGACTTCACAGCGCATCCCGATGATCTGGGAAATTCTCTCTTCCCCGGAAGAATCTACGCCGCTGAACAGGTACTCGGCGACCTGGTTCTCATTCCGCCGGGCGCTTATCACGAGGTGCTCAATATCGATGGTCGCACCATGAGGGTGAATTGGCCCAGAATGACCGTCGGCTCGCTTCAGATGGCTTGTCAGAGAGACCTCGCCTTGAATCAGCGCATCTGTCGCAAGGAGAATGTCCATGTCAAGTCGGTCATCGAAGAGGCGCTGATCGAATACACCGAAAAGGTCGAGTCGGACGTCCAAGACAAGAGAGAGACGCATAAGCGCTACACCAAAAACTTTCGCCGATTGCTCAGCCTATACGACGCCATTGTTGCCGACGAGTACATTCCCGAATGGCGCCAGATACCTCTAGTGGGTGGCACTGACAGCCACGTGGAGTGCGACTTCTGTGGTGCCGATGTGCTGCACGCTTACTTCGAATGCGATGAAGGCGAAACGCTATGCTCTCTATGCTACTGCCAAGGGCGTCTATGCAGTTGCTCCAATGCTGTCGAGACACTCAAGCCGTTCCAGCACTACCGCAATTTCGGCCAACGCCTGCAGATTCGCAACACAGCGGCGGAGACCCTTCTCAAGGTCTATCCAGAGGACGGCTACAAAGACGATGAAGATGAAGATGAAGAGCCCGTCGAGTACCACGACGAGTTCGAGGTGTACAGCGATGACGAGGATGTGGCTTACAATGCAAACAAGCAACCCGAGCTGCCGCCACCCAAACCGGTGTTGAAGGAGGAAGAAGTTGGCAAAGAGGCTTGGCCACTAAGTTTCATGGCAGCCTACAAGCTGTACAAGATTCGAAAGACACCGGGTTGGAAAGAAGACTTGGCTCCTTGCAAGATGTGCTATGCTGTGCTGGACCGGTCCCAGCGACACTTTTGCAAGCAGTGCAAACATTCGTACTGCTACGGATGCTTCCTTCACAAGATGTTCATCCATCCCGTCCACGTCTTGGCCCACTCCAACTCTCTCGTCTTTCACAACTACCACAAGGGATCAAGCAAGCTGGACTACGACGAGTGGAAAACCGATCCGCTCGAATACTGCGCCGAAGCGCGGCTTCATTTTGAACTGATTGAAGCCGCCAAGATCTACATCAAGTGCCATCCTATGAATCCGAAATGCCAGATCGGTTTCCTGGATGTCTCGGACGAATATCCTCGAGGCCTTTCTGGCACCCTTGGCGTCAAAAATCCCAAGAAGCCGTTGACCTCCAAGGTGAGGAAGTCTTTAGCGAACCCGTCCTCGTCAACATCGACGCCGGATTCACGAAAGCGCAAAAGCGATCTGATCCAGGCGCCTTCATCTGCGTCTCCGCAGGTATCGAACGCCAAGAAGGTCAGGCTGAGCTCACCATCGATCGTGGATCGCAACGATGCCGATGATGACAATGGCGTTCAGTTCCTGAGCTACGAAGGTGGGCAAGACAGTGAAGCTATTCCCAGTACAGGACCCGCGGCGTCGCAGCAATCGATCATTTCCATTGCGTCTGATACACCCGAACCCGACTTTATCCTGCCCATGGACGTGGACGATGATATGACTTTGGTACCTACGGTCGCCAGTGGTATCCGAAAATTTGTGCTGCGGGAGGGCAAAGCACATCCAGTGTCACCCACATTGACGCCTCGAGCTTCCCTGCAGTCTGCAGCTGCTTCGCCGTCCACTGCCATTCCTGCTGTCGCAAGCCCAGTGCCTGCTAAGCAGACCCTGCCGAAACCAAGCTCGTATGTATCCCCGGCCCGCGCTCCGCCAGCAATCATGCCTGCCACTCTCCCTGCTGTAAACGTATCAGCTCGAACCACCCTATCGACTGATCTAATCCCTCTTGCCCAAGCCGCAGCGGCGACTGCAGCTCGAAGCAATGCGCCGGCTGTCGCTCCTCTTGCGAAAGCACAATCTGTTCCTTCTCGGATGCCGGATCCGATAGCATCGTCTCCGACGAAGTCTTCAGCTGCATCTGCTGCCGCACAGACCAAGGCAGCAAGCAACCCACCTCAGACTAATGGTGCAGCGAAACCCATTCAACCCATCAGCGTCGCACCTCCAGCTTCTGCTCAGGCCTCTGCGCCAAATCTCACCGCACGGCCCAACGGAACCACTGCCCCGTCTCAAAAGATGACCTCAGCAGGCTCTCCACCCGCTACTGCCTCTGCCTCTTCGTCAAACAACGCTCAGGTCGCTACGCTGGCTGCAAATGCCACAGCCGTGGCCATCGACGCAATCAAGCAAGACACAGCCAGCAATGGATCGATAGCGATGGCAACGGGCGCAGCAACAGCGGATGCCGCAGCTAGCGGCGCACCGGTGCCCACACCTTCAGGGCTGGCCTCGCTGAACCGTGATCAGCTACGAGTCACTACCGAAGTCTTGCGTATCTTTAGCCAGGCCAACCAGCAAGTGATGCAGCAGTCGCACGCAGCCATAACACAGTCGATTGTAAAGATGCAGCAGGAGCAAGCGACGTCGTCGGCAGTCTTGCAGCAGTCGCTCGCAGCACTGACAGGATTAGTCGGGAAAGTGATGCAGGAGCAAGCAACGACTTCGGCCATGTTGCAGCAACGAAATCAAGAGCTGAGGGATGAGGTGGTACGGCTCAGTCGCGAGCTCATTGCAGTCAAGCAACAGCACAGCCGCGAGCTGAATGATGTCAAGCAGCAGCTGCAGGAATCGCAAGCTCCGAATAAGGAGATCAAGGAGATGTACGAGATGCTCAGGGGTTTGATGGGCGATATTGAGAGAGGAGCACAGGCTGAGGTGGAAGCCGAGCTGTCTCTGTCGGGATCCTAGCAGCTTACGAACGATCCAGCACGCCGAATCCCCCGGCAACGACGACACACAAAGGTATTTCCGAGGGGTTATGTAACTTATCTAGTCTAGCAATTCCAGGCGTTTTCTGTCGAGCATCTAACATTCTTTCGAACATCTAACATTATGGGATCTGATCACTCAAGAACTGATCCTGAAGGCAAGCTTCTCAGCCGAAACTTTACCATCCTGCATGTACTGCATACCCTCCGGGATTTTCTCCAGTCCTCCAGGCATCTCCTTGATCCTGTTACCGTGGACCAAACCCTTCTGAAGCAAAGTGTAGAAATGACCCTGATCGCCGTTGAGCCATTCCTTCATGAGCGCCGAATCGGCGCTGACGCGTTCCTCGTCAAAGACGGCTTTGCCGTAATTGAAAGGACGACCGAGGGCGGTGTAGGCCAAAGTGTGAATGATGTTGACTTCACCCTTGCGGAGGTTGATGGCCTCAGCGTCGGGTTTGAGAAGGACGACGACGTCTCCTCCCTTGGTTCCGAGGGATTTGACGCAGAGTTGCTGGGTGCCGTTTTCGGAGATGCAGTCCAGGGCCTTGCTCTGCAGTGTTCGGAAAAGGTTGATGACAACACGATTCAGATCAGGTTAGATTCTGCACTTTCATTCATCAATACTGGAATACGGGAAGGGTCGGGTGAGGGACTTACCAAATTGGGATACTTTGCAGCGATCTTTTGGGGCACAGTTTCGTCCTTGTAATCGTACATGTCGGTTGCACCTAGCTTCTTCAGCAGGTCGTGGTTCTTTGGGCTAGCCGTAGTGATCACCTTGTAACCAGCAACACGGCCGAGTTGAATCGCCCATTGACCAACCGTAGTACTACCGGACCAAACGAGCAACTCTGGCGAATCCTCCTTCACCTCCACGGCCCCCTTCTTAAAGTCAGGCACCGGAATTGCGAGCCTATGAAAGAGCGCTTGTACAGCCGTTTCTCCACCGACACCCAATGAGCTTGCCTCGAAGTCATTGACGTTGTCTGGAATCTTGGCAACCAATTCGCTGTTGGTTTTGAGGTATTGTGCAAAGCTTCCCCGATCAGCGTGCTTGGCACCGTGTACAAAGCCAGCCACACGATCGCCTTTTTTGAGCGAAGCATTCTTGACGTCAGAGCCAAGCTGCTCGACAATACCGGCAAAATCGCAGCCAACGGTAACGCCGGGCTCAGCGATGAACGCTACATGCTTCCAGTCGGTAGGGTTGAGTGTAACGGCAGTGGTACGGATGAGAATTTCATCCTTGTCCAAAGTGGGGACGGGAATTTCTTTGAGAGCGGTTTTCTTGCCTTCGACTGTAACGAGAGCCTGCATTTTCGTAGGGATAGACATGGCAACAGTTGCTGCTAACGATTGGACTAACAGAGATAGAGATGTATGATGAGAATGTGGTGGTCTTTGTAAAGATACAGCCGGTCATCTCGGGAGAAAAGCTAAATATATAACCGCCAGTGCTGGGAGGCAGGCCTACTGTGCTTTTTGCTGCTGACTGGAAGCGTGACTGTTTGCCGAAGAAGCTTTTAACGCCGAAAGTGGAGGTATCGTTGCCCGATTGCTTCGTCCGTGCACGGTCAAGGGCCAAGTCGTTGCCGGCCGTCAAAGGCGAAGATCCTCACCCCCTTCAGTCAGACCAGACTTGACCTTCCTGATCCGTGAGCACGAGGTCACAGCATCGTGGCAGCGATGATCGGACTGACTGAGGCATTGCGGTGTATTGCTGCGAACAACTCTGGAGTGACTCTGAGAGGCAAGCTAATACGGCCATATTCATGAACGATGATCAGTGAGCCAAGCATTCAACAATGCGTGCAAGAAAGTGGCTGGCTGAGCATGCCGAGTGATGATGAGCTTGCGCAGGGTAGACTGCTGTGGTCTGCCAACTCGCCTCGGACCGAGAAGGTCTATTCATCATATATTTTGGCTGCCGAAACCAGCTGATTTTTGAGCGGTCTTGCTGCTTCGTGGCACAGGAGCGAGGCGAGCAAAGTTAGTGAAGGGTCGCGACTCGCGTTGCAGACTGCGGAAAGAGGCAGATCAAAGTCACCGGCCATTTTCTCTTCTTCTTGTTGTGTGTGTGGTCGGAGCCAATCCGATCGTGTACCGTTCATCTCTTTCGGGTGATCCGCGGAAGCTCGTTTTGAATCAAGAAAGACGAGTGTCCTTTCGTGAATGTGCAGAGCACTCGTGGGCTGTGTTCCCGTGAGACAGCTGCTTGCTCCATTGTGACTGACTGCCTTCGAGAATCAGCAGATGTTCGGAATTCGCAAGTGAGGTCTCCGCATCCTTTTCAGCTCATTTTTCTGGTTCAGGGAAGCCTCGCCTCTGCAGTGCTGCAGGCCCTAATTTTTCGCGAGGACCAAGGAATTGGCCATTCCGCGCTTTTGGCTTGTTGGTGTGTCGGGACCCTGCCGATGCGGCTACGCTTTAGATCATTTTAGGAAAAGAAAGCTTAATCGCATGCTCTCTTTGCTGCTGCTCTTGACATGGCAACCAGCTCGACTTTGATCGCTTGATCCGACCATCATCGATCAATTTGTCGCCCAGCTTCGACCTCAGAGAAGCAGCCAAATAGTCACTGCTTCCGACACGGCCCCACCGAATCTGTTCCCACTCCATCGGCAGACTCCCAGATCATGTTCGCTGCGCATATGAAGCCATCTCAAGCCTGAGTCGGTCCAATAACTCAGCAACGCAGCAAAGTAGCAACGTAGCAACGTAGCGATCTCGGTGGCCCCTATAGCAGGCTGGCCAGACCCACAACCCCTCCTTCAGCCGGCGTTTCCGCCAAGCCTCCCCTCTGTGAGCATACAGTGGGCGGAAGCTGCGGTTGAAGCGCTTCGGCCGACATGGCCCCAGATGCGGTGGTGGGGACGGGACGAGATACGCGCAAAGTTGTAGGGCGCAGAGCGAGACGGTCTCAATCAGGTTCCGCATCTTCATTCCCACTCGTCCGTCAATTTCGATCTCGAGGCGAGGCACTCTTCCAGGATCATGGTCGATGGATCTCGAAACATCAAATACGAACCTTGCTCCTCTGTTCTCTGGTCATCACTTCGCTCTTCTATCCTGCCGTCGGCATCTACTTTTGGGCCTCCAAAGGCGGGCCCGGTGTCTCGAGAGGCGATGCAAAGAGCGTCTGGAGATCTCTCAGCACACCGTTCATGGACTCATTCGCGAGCAGCGGTAGGAAGCACGTCAACAGCCTCAGTGATCTTCGTATGATCTGGGATGACGCTCGCGATCTTAGAGCCATCGATATCAGTGATGCGCAGGCTTTGCTCGACCAGCAAACTCTACACACCGACTCGAAAGACGAATCCGCAGCTGCATTCTCTCGGCCACGTTGTCATTCTGTTCGCGTCGAACACGTCTTTATCACCACCGACGACGTCATGGCAGGAAGGGGTCCACGGTTCGGTGTATTGGAAAAGCGCATTCTGAACTCGGCGTTACAGCTTCAGAGGTCTATTGAAGTCGAGATTCTCGCCGACGCAGAAGATGATGATATGCAACCAAGGACGACATGTATCAAGGCACGCCCTTCCTTTCCTGGTCGAACACCACTCCTCGACGATCAAGAAGCAGCTTCCGACCCCCTTGATGCATGCTTGACACTGTCGCCGCTAGAGTACTGGAGCATGGACTCACACGCCATCTTGGAAGAAGACGAGCCAGCTCACCTCGTCTCGCATTCGGCACTCAATCGCACCCGGCTTGGCGCTCCTCTTTCCCCTTCCACCACCTTGGCCGGACGATGGCATCTCTTTAAACGACTTCCTCGAGCCGAGTATCTCGCCTTTACCTTCTTCCTGCATCAGGATCATAACGGAGCTTGCTCAGATCTTCCGCCATCTTCCAAGAGTCTTGCACTGGCTTCCACTCACACGACCTGGCACGAGCTTCTCACGCGAGTCACTGGCGGCCAGGTGCGCCTCATTGCTTCACCCGAGGACATCTCGCACAGCCTCGTTCTTCAGTTTTCTCCAGAGACAACCTCTTCCAAGCGCAGGCCAACACACATCTTTCTCTTGACTGCTTATGCATTCGTCATCATATACATCTCAAGAGGTCTCATCAAGATGCGCAAGGTGCATTCACGCTTCGGTCTCGCCTTCACAGGAACCACACAGCTGCTCATCAGTATGATCATGAGTGTCAGCATTTGTGCTCTGCTAGGCATCCGTCTCACTTTGGTCCCCTGGGAGCTGCTGCCCTTCGTCATTGTCGTTGTTGGCTCCGAAAACATGTTCAGTCTGGTCAAGGCCATCGTCGATACACCCTTGTCCTTGACGGTGCCTTCGCGAATTGCTCACGGACTCGGTAAGGTCGGCGTGCCTATCACCCTCACTACGCTGGCCGATATCCTGCTGCTCCTCGTGATCGCCTTCTTTATTGGCGTCAGAGCCGTGCGCGAGTTCTGCATCTTTGCTGTCTTCTCCCTCATTGCAGACTGGTTCTTGCAGATGACCTTCTTCATCACGGTTCTCAGCATCGATATGCAGCGTCTCGATCTCGCCGATCTTTTGACTCAAGGCACTCGACTCAATCGAAAGCAAGAAGCCGGCTCACCCGTGCGCGACGCGGCAACGAACGGTTCCACTGGCAGCAGCGATGATCCTGACACTGATGCAAGTCCGGACGGGCATCGCACCAACGGCGGTCACACAAGATCGACCAACATCGTCATTGCAGTATTGTCCAAAGTATGGAAAGCAAGAACAGCCAGAACCGCCAGTCTGACTTTGATTTTGGTGTATATGGGCGGACTCTATCTCTACTACGGCACAGGCTTTCCAAGCCATCAGCAATCGAGCTATGTGCTCCCGGCAGACTGGGATTCAGCACGCTCAGCACCCGCTAAGGAGAGTGCATTTGATCCATTCGGGCATCTCGACAACCAATCTCAACAAGCCCTGCCATGGTGGACTTCATCGCCGAGCGCTGATCTCTGGTCTTCCCTCAATCCACTAGGAGCTCGCGAGCTGAGGATTGATGTCGCACCGTGGACCATCCTATCTCTTCGATCCTCGAACGAGGGCCAAGCTCCTCCCAAGACCGCCACCTTCGCAGGCTGGGCGCTCTTTCGTCCCCGGATCCGAGCTGTTGTGTGGTTCGCCAAACTGGTGGTGCTTCCCATCTCGGGAACCACGGCGCTGCTCTGGATGCTTCTCCTCTACCTCCTGAAAGACACAGAGCTACTAGATGCACAGAGGGACAAGTCGGAGGCCGATCCTTCCGATACCACGGTCGACTCTAGCATCACGAGCATCACGACCGCTCCCAAACCACGCACGACCATCTTTGCCGGTAGTCACTCTTGCGACGTCGAGTTTCTCGTTGAGGATGGCGGTATTGCGGCCTCGATTGACAACGGCGGCGGAATCCGCGTTTGGAGCTTAGAAGGCGCCAGTAGCGGAGGCGTTACAGAGCACAAGTCAAGCAGCATGAGCAAGGTACGAGCAGGGCTACCAACAGATGAAAGCGCCGTGACTGCTGTCGCTCTGTCGGCAGAAGCACGATGGCTCGCGATTGGTCGCGCATCGGGTCGTGTCACCTTCGTTGCCGCGGACACTCTCGAAGCGATCTGGGATCATGTGCCGAGCGACTCAGCTTCGCCAATCGCGGCGATGACGCTGCAGCATCATGAGTCGATGCACACTCTCGAGGCTTCGACTGCATTGACCTCCTATCGTGACGGCTCCATTCAGATCTGGAACGTCGCTCGCAAGGAGGCAAAAGTAGCGTCATCCCAGACTCATCTCGACCCGCGCCTGCGCTGGAGAGCGGTCAAGATCGGCCATGCTCAAAGCAGCACTAACAGCGAGAGCGGCAGCAGCGCCACTTCAACTACATCAGGCACGACACTCCTCGGCTTCACTTCGACGGAAGGTCAGTTCCACATCAGAGCGATCGAGGCCGGAGCTTCCAGCGTCAAGACGGTCTTCACCCTCAGTCTGGAGGATCGCGGTCGCGTTTGCTCTGCGCTCCTCTGCAAGATTGCGACTCGACCACCATCCACAGAAGAGGCGCTTCAAGTCAGGAGCACCCTATTGCTTGGACTGGCCAATGGCCAAGTCCGATTGATCGACTTTGAGACCGCAGAGGCTGTCAGCAGCGTCGACCTCGAAGACGGTCCGGTCAACGGCCTTTTCTCCGTTGATGCTGGTGACGCGAACACATCCGCGTTCATAGCGCAGACGACAGGCAGGGCCTCGCTTCTCGTTGTATCCGGAGGCGCAGTCGGTACATCAGCAGCGATGGAAAAGACGAGTTCCATGCATTCAAGCTTGAACGCCTTTACGGCCGGCTCCCCACTTCGTATTCGCACGCCCAATGGATCTCGCACCAATGCTGCCAACTTTTGGGCCGCAGACGGCTCGACTCCGCCGAGCCCCGCAGCAGAACTCGGCAATCCCTTGGCTTACCCCATGTCATCGCATGGATCTGCTTCGAGATTGCGGCGAGCTAGTGCACACAATCGGGATCGCAGCGGTACAGGAGGCGGAATCGCTGAAAGCTCCTCGCAAGGCGCAGCGGCATCATCGAGCCTTTCGATATTTCCGAATCTGCCACCGCCAAGCAACTCGACACTCAAAGCTGATGATCGGCAACTGAGGTTGCTGGGCTGGGTCAGATGTCAGCGAGGTGGAAGCTTCGTCTCAGGCTCTCAGAGCCGTGTCGTCGGTATCGGCCGTGCACTGCGAGCAACGGGTATCAGTCGCTGGGAGTGGTGGTCGCTTGACCTGCGCGATGAGCTTGTTCTGGGACGCGGCGGAGAGTTGATTGTCTGTCGACAGCCTCTGTCACTTCAACCGCAAGAAGTTGCCTCGCCACGATCATCCCTGCAACGTCCGAGAAACGGCCGAGCCTCGCTGGACTTGCAAACGGAGGAGGCACTTGCGTTCTCTCGCCTGCATCCCTTGCGCGGCTATGCAACGCCGCAAAGCAATGAGACCGCTCTGCTGTTCGGCTTTGGAGGCTCGATCGGCTTGCTTCGCTTTACGTCGAAACACTCACCCTCATCCTGATTTGTACTCTCACACTGGAAACAGCCCGCTGTATATTAGGCCGGATCAAACAATCTTTCGCATCATGAGGATCAATTGGAATTGTACTCTCGCATCCACTTAGCTCGTTAACGTTTCGAGTCTGTGACAGTGCCGCTTCGATTGTCTGCAGAGGGCCTGAAATGGTGTTGGGACTCTGTGCTCCACCGGCGATCTGCGAGCTTCTCGGCAATCTCTATGAGGCCCTTCTTGGACCCTTTCTCTTGCCGCGTGGCAGCAAAGCCGCACGTTTCGCAAGCAGGGCCCAAAGATCAACAGAAGCTCTCTGTTCCCAGAATTCGACTGCTTCTCACCAACTGCCTACCCTTGAAGCTATACCGGCGATTCACGACGAGGACAACAATGTAGCCGCGAGCGACGTCCGGACCGTCCACCCGGCAATGCTGAAGTGTCGAGTGTCGAAAGTAGATCGCCGATGGAGGAAATCTCTCTTGTTCGAAAAAGTAAAGCCAAGGGTGCAGTGTTGATCGACACCGCCGCACAGTGAGGATGTTATCGATCGCGCAACAGATGAGAAGAACGTCCCACATCATTATGCATGCGCCGAAAGTGAGGAGGCTTCGGTCCGGTCTTCTCCTGAGACGGGCGAGTGTGCGGCTTTCTTCCGCATTTCTTCGTGAATTTCGCGCGCACGGGCTTGATCATTTCACTCTTTTCGCTTCTTCTAGCTCTGAAACGGCATTCCAAGCTAAAGCAACTCACAACTTGATTAGCGACGCCTGATAACCATAGTGACCTCCGATATCACGGAGATGCAAGGCTTTAAAGCTGAACAGCTTCTCATTGAATGATAACGACAAGCGTCGGGAGGGAGATAAGATACGTCGGACTAGTTACACGCGGGACGGAGTATCGCAAGAAGTAGAGAGAGGGAGATCATCTCAGCGCGGTATCTCTCCGGTCATCTTCTCGGCTTTTTGGGGGTTCAAAAGGGGGTTCAAAAGGAGAAAGCAAGCCTGCACTGCTTACACCGACAAAAAGAGGCAGCGAAATACGCTCGGGATTAAGGAAATCTAATCTCTGGTCACTTACCGCTTCGTGCGAGCACAGTTGTGATTTGCAACGCAGACAAAAAGACAAGAGAGTGAAGAGCAGCTGTTGCAACTGCGTCATGAAGCGCCGTGCTCACACTCTGGGCTCGATAGCTGATTGATTATCTTCTGTTGTTCAAATTCAATCGGTTCAGCTTTGGATTCCCGCAGGCCGATTTCAAAGAAAGTGAGGCAGAAATCAGCGAAGGGTGTGTTGGGCCCTCGAGCCACTCTCTTTTTCTCGAATTTACGATATTGTCTGGCAAGCAGGCAGCCAACCAGCCAGCCAGCCAAATCTCAACTCAATTCAACTCGCCCAAATCGATCTCGGCGGACGGTCCTGAGATGCGCACAGTTCGCCCGTGCACAACCTGGCTGACTGGCTCTGCGATCTGCACGGGCACTTCGCCCGCCTTTGCTATTCGGCTCCACACGCACCAGGCTCTCTCAACTGCGATTTTGGGCGCGGAACTGCTGTCAGCTTGGCTATCGGTCCGCTTTCTTCTCGCTTCGAAATCGACGTGGCTCAGCAGCACCCTCTCTCTTGAACTTTGTCTTGATCATCATCATCAAACAAGAAAGGAAATCCTTCTTCTTCTTCCATCAACACCTTCCCATCCCCGTTTATTCCTTCGCTACACAGCATTTGCAAGGATTACTTCCTCAGCCACGTCTCGTATTTCCTCGCTCGCCTCCCATCTCACTCCACACAAGATGTCGTCCACTGAAGCTGTGTAAGTGCCTCGCCATAATCTTCGGACTTTTCCCTCCTCTCGAGTCGAAGAGCACATGCTTGTTACCTAGCGAAGGTGGACATGCTGACGATGAATCTCATTTCTGCAATGGCTGCCCTCGTTGCGCTTTTGTTTGGCTCTTCACAGTGCCGATATCGGCCTCATCGGCCTTGCCGTCATGGGTCAGAACTTGATCCTCAACATGAACGGTACGTAGCCGAATGAGAAGCCCTGCTTGATCGTGGCATTAGCCAGGATCGACGAGGTGCTCTTTTAACAACTTTGCGATACAAGTGCTGATTCTGAACGTTCCCGCTTTCTTTTCTATTCTACCACGGTTTTGCGATTCCGCACCAACAGACAAGGGATTCACCGTTTGCGCTTACAACCGTACCGTCAGCAAGGTCGATGACTTCCTTGCCAACGAGGCTAAGGGTACGTACCAATCAATTCTCGCTTTTCTGCTCGTCTGGTGCGCTCGCAGCTCGCAATGGTCCTCTGAAACTCGGAGGATTGCATCGAACAGCGCGCGGCAATGCATTTGACGGCAGGAATGCTTCCCGCAAGTTTCTGCCAATACGAGCCACTTTGCTGACCTTTTCACGTCCTTCACTTAATTTGATGCTTCGCTTTCAACCATTCCGCCGACTCGTCTCTTGATCCGTCCTTTTTTGGCTCGTTTGCAACCTCTCAGGTACCAACGTCGTTGGCGCCAAGTCCATCGAGGAGTTCGTTGCCAAGCTCAAGCGCCCCCGTAAGATGATCATCCTCGTCAAGGCCGGTGCCGCCGTTGACGCTTTCATCGACCAGCTCGTCCCCCACCTCGAGAAGGGCGACATCATCATTGACGGTGGTAACTCCCACTACCCCGACTCGATCCGCCGCTGCAAGGAGCTCGAGGCCAAGGGTCTTCTCTTCGTCGGCTCCGGTGTTTCCGGTGGTGAGGAGGGTGCCCGTCACGGTCCCTCCATCATGCCCGGTGGTTCCGAGGAGGCCTGGCCCTCCATCAAGGAGATCTTCCAGAAGACTGCTGCCCAGTCCGATGGTGAGCCCTGCTGTGACTGGGTCGGCGGTACCGGTGCCGGCCACTACGTCAAGATGGTCCACAACGGTATCGAGTACGGAGACATGCAGCTCATCTGCGAAGGTTACGATATCCTCAAGCACGGTCTCGGCTTGAACGAGAACGAGATCGGTGAGATCTTCACCAAGTGGAACACCGGTGTCCTCGACTCTTTCCTTGTTGAGATCACCCGCGATATCCTCAAGTACAACGACGACGATGGAACCCCTCTCCTCCCCAAGATCCTCGACTCTGCCGGACAGAAGGGTACCGGAAAGTGGACCGCTATCAACGCTCTCGATCTTGGTCAGCCCGTAACCCTCATCGGTGAGGCCGTCTTCGCCCGTTGCCTTTCGTCGCTCAAGGGCGAGCGTACCCGTGCCTCCAAGATTCTCGGCGGCCCTCAGATCAAGCCCTTCGAGGGCAACAAGGAGCAGTTCATTGCCGACCTCGAGCAGGCTCTCTACGCCTCCAAGATCGTCTCGTACGCTCAGGGTTTCATGCTCATGCGCGAGGCCGCCAAGGAGTACAACTGGAAGCTCAACAACCCTTCCATCGCTCTCATGTGGCGCGGTGGTTGCATTATCCGATCCGTCTTCCTTAAGGACATCACTGCCGCTTTCCGCAAGAACCCCGAGCTCGAGAACTTGCTCTTCGACGACTTCTTCAACAAGGCTATCCACAACGCTCAGGAGGGCTGGCGTCGCGTGGTCGCTCAGGCCATCCTCTGGGGTATCCCCACCCCCGCTTTCTCCACCGCTCTTGCCTTCTTCGACGGTTACCGTCGTGAGGTTCTCCCCGCCAACCTCCTCCAGGCTCAGCGTGACTACTTTGGTGCCCACACCTTCCGCGTTCTTCCCCAGTACGCCAGCGCTAAGCTTCCCGAGGGCCAGGACATCCACGTCAACTGGACCGGCCGTGGTGGCAACGTTTCCGCCTCCACCTACCAGGCATAAGCCGCGGTTGACGATTCGATCGCAACGACGGTGGGGGAGAAGTGAGCGTAAGGCTCCATCCTTCATCGAGAAGAAGAACGAAGAGATGTTTACCGATTGTTTTTAAACCTACTACCAAAATCTCTTTCTCTGCTACGCTTCTGAATGAAACATGACGAAATAATCCGATATTACGAATTGCGAGTGTGTATGGCTGGTGTGAGGAGGAACATGGTGGTGCGGGAGCAAGTGATTGCCTGTATCAACGTTAGCTGCACGGAACGAGATGAGCTGCGTGCTTCTGTCTCAGCAGGACCGCTCTGATGCGGACATCCTCAACAGAGCTTCTCTGCGGGGACCATCTTCGGCAGTGCCGCTCAGACGCGGACCATCTTCAGCAGCGCCGCTTTGACGTGGGCATCTTCAGCAGAGCCGTTCGGTGGACCATCTTCAGCAGAGCCGCTCTGACGCGAGCATCTTGAGCAGGACTGCTCTGTGAGAATCATCTTCAGCCGAACGAGTCTGACGCACTTTCATCGTTTTCGTTCCTTTCCGAAGACGGTTTCCAGCAAAAAATGATCTCCGGCAGAGCAACTCTGTCGCGACGATGCTCAACAGAGCCGTTCGGTGGACCATCTTCAGCAGAGCCGCTCTGACGCGGGCATCTTGAGCAGAACTGCTCTGTGAGGATCATCTTCAGCCTAACGAGTCTGACGCACTTTCATCGTCTTCGTTCTTCCCGAAGATGTCTTTCAGCAAACAATGATCTTCGGCAGTGCATCTCTGTCGGAACTACGCCCAACAGAGCCGTTCTGTAGACCATCTTCAGCAGAACGGTTCTGACACGCTCTCAATACGCTCCGAAAACGCCCTGAAAACGCCCTGAAAACGCCCTGAAAGCTGTCCCGACGCGATACCCTTTTCTAATTCTTTCGCACCGTTATTTTCATGAAAAAAATGATCTTCCGCAGTGCCGCTCTGACGTTACCTCTCACTTCAGAGCCGTGCTGTGACACCATCTTCGTCAGAGTGGTTCTGCCGCGATTTTCAAGCAAGGGCCCGCGAAAGAAAAAAGAACTGCTCCCTACAGGGTTCGAACCTATGGCCTCAGCTGGACGGATTGTAAAGTTTACTACACTGTAAAAGCTGCGCTCTTCCACTGAGCTAAGAGAGCACTTGAACGGTGCAAATATTTATGTTAACATGATTCTTTCCAATGCTTCGTGAGCTCTCGTTGCAATAAAGGGGCAGTCTTCGCACTACTCGACAGGACATGGAACGAACGATCTGAATTGCGATGAGTGCAGCTAACACAGACAAGAAAGGCTATGACCGAGTAGCTACACTGAGACTGGCTGGGGGAGGGGGAGAACGACGTTACATCGCTTGAGAATGACTGCACTAGGTGCGAAAGCGGAGATGGGACGTGCAAAGCACTTTATGACATTCGCTTTTCTACAGTAAGATTGTCGAGACCTCTGATCAGCACTTCTTTCCCGCCCGAAGGCAAGGAGGAACGTGATCGTCATTGGCAGGGGACTAAATCCTGGACGATGCATCGCACAAATGCATCGCTCTCGACGACCGCTGTATCGGTGCTGCTGCTGATGAAGACGCAGCGACTGACTTGGTGATGGATGAATATATTGCTGAAGATTGACTGCACTAGGTGCAAAAGGCATGCTGGACGTGCAAAGCACTTTATAACGTCGCCTTTTCTACAGTAAGATTGTCGAGACCTCTGATCAGCACTTCCTTCGCACCCGAAGGCAGGAAGGAACGTGATCGTCATTGGCAGGGGACCAAATCCTGGACGATGCATCGCACAAATGCATGTCTCTCAACATCCGCTGTATCGGTTCCGTTGCTGTTGAACGGATGAATTGATGATGATGAATGACGAGGAAACGATGTGAGAAAGGGTTGGCGATGAAGCCGGAAAGGAATGAACACCATTAAGAGCGCTACCTTTTCTACAGTAAGATCGTCGAGACCTCTGATCAGCACTTCTTACCCGCTCGAACGAGGAAGGCGATCGTCACTGGCAGGGGATCAAATCCTGGACCATGCATCGCGCAAATGCAAGGCTCTCAACATCCGCTGTATCGGCACAGCCGCCATAAGACCAAAGTCTTGATGACAACTGTGTAAGAACCGAGGAAAGACACAAGACCGTCTGCAGAGTGTGATGTAACCGTTATGAAGCCGTGGCCGTGAGTGGACCGTGGCAGAACCGTGACGAAACCGTGATTGTGATTGGACCGTACCGAAAACGTGACAGGACCGTGACAAGACCTTCGCCGTGAGTAGACCGTGATGAGACCGTGACGAGACCGCGATGAGACCTCCAGATCAACGAGAGCGCCGAATCGCTTTGATGATCATATTGAAAGCACCGTTATGATCACGGTCTGCTTGATACGGACAATCGTCGAAAGGGCACTTGAAGCGCTTGCTTGAGCCAAGCTTGTCGTTGATCCTTCCACAGCGGCCGCAAGTCTTTGAAGTGTATGCTTCCGGTTGAACAAGAAGCGATGTCAGTCGCTGGCGCTTGTGAGGGTACCGCTTGTCAAAGTAGATGTCATGGCACTTGATGGCCAAGCGATGCATGAACGCATAGTGACGCCAGCCGAGGAGTTCCCGCTTTGTGTCTGCCGTGAGATAGCTGTGGCGACGTCGAATCATACTGGTGACTTCCATTCGCGGCATGATGATGATGTCATACGAGGTGGTGAGGTGGTTTGCGGCACGGCAGTGAAAGTCGTCGACAATGTTGGTCATCTTAGCTTGTATAAAGGTCCAGCGCTTCCTGAGTCGCCGGCGTTGTTTGGCCCGGAACTTGAACTGCTGCTTTCGGCTCTGCCTGCCAAGTCGATGAGAAGGGGGGCGGCGATTCTTTGGTTGCTTCTTGTTGACTCTGCTTTGTAGCGTATCGGCCGCCTTTCGCAATCGCATGAGTCGATCTCGGTTATGGGGACCTCCGATGTCGGTGGCTTTGCCTGCCGAGTCATACAAAGTCAAAGGTGTACGGGCACCAGGATCACCAGCAACGACTTTTGTATCAGAACCCTCGAAGACCGTCTTTCCCTTGTTTCGCTTGAGTAGACGTTTGTGCTCGGCAAAGTCTTCGGGGCTGGTGAGCAGGTAGGTGACCAAGAGGTACCATCTTCCAGTCTTGTCGTGCTGAATCTTCCATTCGCGTGGTAGCTGATACTTTGGACCGTCTTTGGTGATGCAAAGACCAAGGAGGAACTTGCGCTGCTTCTGACCACGTAGACGAATCGGCGTCTTGTACTCGTCAACTTTTTTGCGACCCATGGTGCCCTTGGGGGTCCTGAGCTTGATGCTGTCCATCACAACTTCCGTCCCATCGGCCTTCAGGTTCCAGTAGGGCTGGAGAAGGCCGTGGCCACCTTCGAACGCAATACAAAAGCCTTTTTTGTGGTCCTTCTCGGCTGAACTTGGTGAGATTTTGGGAATGGGGACTTTGCTTCTGTCCGAAGGGGGCAGGCTGGCATGCTTGGTGAGGATAGCAATGCGAGCCGCGATCGCCTCCAGAATGACCGCCCTTCTCGAGTACGCATAAGAATCCTTGAGGCAAGGATGCTTCTTAATGAAGTCGCACTCGTTCCTGCCCAGGATGACATTGAGATGGTCTCGCTTAAGATTTTCGTGCCCTTGCCAGTCTGCTTCGTTGACAAGTCGAATTGCTTCGTTCTTGACGGGAAGCAGACAGGCTCTGATGCCATAGAGCACCTCTTTGAAGGCTTTCTCGGGCTCGATGAGATACTTGCGGGTTCGAGTATTGTTGATGTCGGGCTTTTGCACAGAAGCGGCACGCAGGGCTGTCGCTGGTGCTGGCTGAAGTTGGGTGGACGAGGTTGAGGCGATGCTTGACGTGCCTGTGGTGGAAGAATTGGTGTTGGGAGGGACATTGGACGGTGAAGGGTGGGCAGGGGAGGGGGTTGGGGCCGTAGAAGCACCAAGGATCTCTGTCACGTCGGCGCCTAGATCTTCGACGTCCAGCAGACCGCGGTCCGTGGGAAAAGCTTTTGGATCTCGTTCTTCGACCGTTGTCTTGGTAAAGGGCCATGTCTTGTGCTGACCGTGACTGGGAGCAAAGTCGGTAACAGAAGTGTTGACCCAGCAGTGCTGCAACGCTTTCTTTGTGCTGTCGAACTGTGCCAGAGATTGCTGAGTGAGGATGTTGTTTGTGTCGGGCAGGATGAGCTTCTGGTAGTAGCTAGGCGACAGCTGGGTATCATGGAAGGGCCAGATGTCCGGACCACGCTCCTCGCCACGCTTTGGGAGGTCGCTTCGGGGAACGTTGGTGAGCTTGACGTTTGTCATCTAGGAGCAAGTCAAAGTTAAGCAAGTGAAGCAATAGGTCAGCTACAAAAGTCTTGCATCGATTCAGCATGATGATGGTACTTACCTTGATGACAAGGCCCCGAAGGGCAGGCACCGGTGTGCAGACGGTCTTGAAACAATGATGACCTTGGAACGGCCTTGGAAAGGTGTGTGGACGACCTCGAAACGGTGACGACCTCGTGACGGTCTCGAAACGGTGTGTGGATGACCTCGAAACGGTCTCGAGACGGTATCGTAAAGATCTTGGAACGGCCAACTTGCAACGTCGACTTAACGAGTTCTTGGCAGAATGCGGAAACGGTTTGGGAACGGGCTGAAGACGGTATCAAGACGGCCCCGTAACATGAGACAAGCGTAAGGAGGAAGGAAAGGGGGGAACGGATACATTCGTCAAGTGGCTCTATATACATGAAGTTGACCTGCTGCGAAAAGATGGCTGACCGCTCTTTGGCCGTGTTCAGACCACGCTCGTAGCGAAAGCACTTCTGCCAACGAGTATGCACTTCAGCGAACGAAATCGGTTCTCCAGCGGTCCACACTACGATAGACACTACGATAGACACTGCGGACTTGGTTTGCAAGAATGGCTAGCATTTGACTTGCTCAGCCAAAGTCGCAACTCAGCCATGCGGTCCTTGGCTTCCTCGGCGGAATCACACTGACATCGGAAGTGCCCCTTGAATCACATATGCCTCGACTTGCAGCAAGAAACTTCAGTATGTGATGGAATTGCAGCTTCGTCGGACTTTTCCATAACTTGAGCAATAGAACAGTCTTGACCGTGGGAACCAGGCACATTTCGACTCAAGTATCAGGCATGGGATAGGCACCGACTTTTGAAATTCGGGTCGCCCGACAGTGACTGACCACAATGCTGTCTGTCGTCTTTGGCTATTCCGAAGGCAGTTGCTGTGGGTTACGCCAAAGATTCTCGTCGCTGTGGCAAAAGAGTCACACGCATGTGTAAAGTCCGCTCTTGAAGAAAGCTCGCCGGTCAGTCGGAATGGCAAGAAGTTCGCATCGCTATTCATCTTCACATATTCACGTTCTGCAATTCATGCTTAAGCTCGGCGTGCAGACCTGCACGCGATACACTTGAAGTTCGTCTTCCGGGCGTAGTGCGGGTAGCACTGCTGTCCGAAGCGCGTGTGAAGATCGTCTTCGGGGCGCAGTGCGGCTAGCATCTCTAAACAAAGTGATCGTGAAGTTCATCTTCAGGGAGTAGCGCATGCAGCGGTGCTGAACGCAGTACATGTGAAGTGCATCTTCCGGGCATAAGCGGTGAGCATTGCTGCCCGGAACGCGCGTGAAGTGCATCTTCCAGGCGTACTTTGTTAAGCACTGCTGCCCGAACTTCGTCAGGAACTGCTGTCAGCTGCCAAGAATGGGGCAGCGGAAAAGGTACTTTATTCAGCCCTGCGGCGAGAAGTGCCAAGAGAGGGCTCAGAACGGTCCGGTAACTTTGCCTTTGCGACGTCTGAGAGCACGGTCTTTGGACGGCTTTGTTACGATGTGTCAATTGCGTGAGCATCTTCACCGGCATCTTCGCCGAGCAAGACCCATGAGAAAGCGGACGCATGGGGTTGCAGAATCAAAATTAGGCTCACGGTTCCAGCACGGTCAAAGAGTAGCTTCAGAACGGCCAGAAAATGGGCATGGAACAGCGCCGGAACACTGCCAGAACGCTGCCAGAACGATGTCAAAACGAGGTCAAAACGAAGCTAGAACGGGTTAGGAACGGCCGAAAAACGACGGGAAAGAAGTGTCGTTTTGACAAGTTCCGAGTGCTGTCTGAACACTGAGTTAAAACGGCTTGATTACGGCTTGAACACGGTCTGAGCATGGTGGGAATACGGTGTCTTTGACCAAATTGGCAACACTTTTCGAAAATGCTCAGCCGATCTGCTTTTAAGGCGTGTCGCCAAGATCGGTCAAAGATGTGGCTCAGTCTTTGAATTAAGCTCTCGGCACACACACACACACACACACACACACACACACACACATGCACATGCATTGTCGATGATAATTCAATCAGCTCGAAGATCAATGGTGAAACGCAGTTTCAAGAAGCCGCAGGAGGCTCGTAGGCCGCTATGAGACGTTGCGAGGCTCGATCAATTACGACGCATACACAGATTGGAACTGAATGATGTGGTTTTCTGTGCGAGGTAACTTGTTCACTTGTGTAGTATCTGACAGCGCTGAGGCTTCCTTGTAACGTTGCGCGAATTTTACGCGAGTGATTGGAGCGGGAAAAATTGGCTGAAAATTGGACGTGGAAAAGAAGTCAGAAAAAGCAGCGTGTCGTGCGACTTTTCTTCTCGAATTCTAATTCTGAATTCGTATGACACGGCGGAGCAGGTGCACGGGCCTGCGGTACGTGGCTTTGGCTGTGCATCTTCAAGGTGAGTTGAGCGGGAACAAAAGGCTCAAGAGCTCGCTGCACGAATGCCAAGCTTTTTCACAAAGCTGTCAAATGGGTGCGTCTGCATGACGGGATCATTGAAGTGATTGCTTGCGTGAATGAGCGGGTTGAAAAGCATGTAATGCTGAGCTATCACAGCCACAAGGCCTAGACACAGCTGAGCGGGCGCAGGGAAATCTAGTAAAGCTGTGAATTAAGGTGTGCGCTGCTCTTTGCCTGTTTCATTTCGCCCTTTGCTGATCTTCGCAAGTTGCGCTGCGCTATGACAGACGAAGCTCTGAAAGAACGCTTGCGACTGCTTCGTCAAGGCAAGCAGCCTAGCTCAACGGCACCTGCTTCCTCCTCCGAAAAGCCTGCTTCCTCTCATTCTTTCTCCAACACCACCTCCTCAGGAACAAAGTCCACACCGGAGGAGACAACTGCAGACCAACTACTCTTTGAACGACTGCGCAGCCTCAAGACAACCGACGCAGCGCCAGTAGAGAACACCCTACGATCGTCACCTTCGACAGGCAAGCAACTACCTTCGAGACCGACAAAGCCGCGAGACGAGCAAGACGAGATCGACGCTCTCATTCAGTCCACGCAAGACCAACTGGACGTAGAGCAAGCCAACGCCGAGTATCCACTCAGCTACGCGGACGACGACGACTCTGACCGTGCTTCAGGCTCTGACATCGAGAACGATATCGAAGCCATCACAAGAGAAGCAGACGAGATCATCAATCGTGCTCGCGACGAAGTAGCCCTTGAAACCCAAACAGCCGAACCGATCGATCAGCAGGAGCCTGAAGAACCAGACCAAGCCCTACCCACCATGGTTTCGTCCAACCAAGAGATCGAGTCTGCCCTTGCAGATGCATCGCAGAACTCGGACTTCTTCAATGCTTCTGCTACCAACACTCCCATCGAAAGCGCTCAGTCTGAGCCTGAAGGTGTCTCGCCCCGCAAGGGACGCCGCAACTGGCTTGGAGGTCGATTCTTCTTTGTAGCGATGGTGAGCTTGCTCATCGTTGCTGTCTCCTCGATTCCGTCTGCTCACGCCTTCGGTGCCGGCAACATCCCCTCTTTCGCCTACATGGAGGGCAAGGCTTTCCGACATGGAGATATCGAAGACATTCTCGAGGATCTCGCCAAGAAGGTCGGTGGTTCACTGTTCGGCGCTAGCAAGTTCGGCGGCCTCGACATCAAGCGCACCTACTTTGGCAATTGGCTCCGTGATTACAGTCAGGCTATGGACGTTGCTGCTTTGCAAAAGATGAGCAAACAGGCTATCCTCAACATTGTCATGGTTCTTGGCTTCCTTGCGCACGGCTATGCCACCGCCGAATTCCAGGTCACTGACGAACGTCTTGGCGTGTATCTTCCCGAGGAGCATCTTGACAACCCCAAGGGATACGCCGATGGCAAGGATGCTCGCGAGTTCGACCCTCGTCTCCGCGAACCCATCAACCCCCAGGAGCTCGAAATTGACCCTCGCTCGGGCATGAAGAACTACTTGGCCAACGAGTCTGGTGGCTGGCGAACTGGATCCGGCCTAATCCGCCGCACCCTTGTTCGTGTCATTGAGACTGGCCGTCAGGCTCGCCAGACCGGACGCGACGCCGATACTTACGAAGCATACCGTCTTCTTGGTCAGGCACTTCACACACTCGAAGACTTCCCCGCCCACAGTAATTGGACCGAGCTTGCGCTTCACCGTCTCGGTCACCACAACGTCTTCCTCCACGTCGGTGACAATGTCAAGGTCCGTGCTCCCGACGGCACCCAGGTCGCACCCATTGTCACCGGTACCTTCGGAAGCGCTGACTTCATCCACTCGCTTCTTGGCGAGGCGCAGGACCATCTGTCGGAAGCTTCAATCTCGGATCTCAACAAGGCTATGGACGATGCCAAGGCCAAGTCAAGCGGCGGAAACCGAAGCCCTGTCCAAGACCTGCTTGGCATGATTGCCAAGGTGCCCGGAGCAGGAAGTGACAGCGTTTCTCGCGATCTTCAGGATGTCTCGCGAGGTCCCACTTCGAATCCCGCCGATATGTCGCCTCAGGAGATGTACGCCAACCTCTGGAAGATCCTCGAGCTTCGTGATCGCATCATGAAGGGTATTGAGGGCACCATCGAGAAGATTCCCGGTCTCAGCTCTCTCGTTGAGAAACTCACCAACGAGCTCAACATCTTTGTCTTCACCCTCATCGAGCCCTATGCCAAGCCCATCATGCAGCAAGGTATGAGCGCTTTGAAGATGGGTTCCGGCGCTGTCATTAACAAGCAGGAGCAATTTGAGGTCTTCGACAACCCCAACGCCTCTGACCCTACCCATTCCATGTTGAGTAAGGATCACTTCGGTCTCATTCTCAACGAGGTGGCTGGTAACGTGGCCAGAATCATTGTTCGCCACACTGTCACCAAGATCGTCAAGGCATGGGACGACCGCAATTTGGACCCTCAGCACGTTGCAGATGAGTGCCTGGCACCCATGTTCCACCCATACTGGTTCAGCGGTCAAGCACAGGTGCAGAAAGAGATGATGGACTACGTCGCTGACTGGGCC
Source organism: Pseudozyma tsukubaensis (assembly GCA_001736125.1). Lineage (NCBI taxonomy): Eukaryota > Fungi > Basidiomycota > Ustilaginomycetes > Ustilaginales > Ustilaginaceae > Pseudozyma > Pseudozyma tsukubaensis. Next base: position 93,744 of record MAIP01000015.1, on the reverse strand, counting down.
AGAAACCATCCCACCGAGATCGGCCGTCTTACCAAACAGAGCGTTCGCAACCACACCAACACGCGCAGCGGCAAAGCTGAACCACACTCACACGGAGACGATCAGCCAAGCATCAGCTCGTTCATGGGCGGTGGTGGCAGCCAAGCTGCTCACAACTTCTCTGGCAACCACCACTACGGCGGCGGAGGAGGCGGTGGAAATCATTACGGTGGTGGCGGTGGTGGTGGCAGCTATGGAGGCAGCTATGGCGGCGGCGGAGGTGGCGGTGGCGGAGGCAACAGCATTGGCTCACAGATGGCAGGCTACGCATCCAACTACGTCTCTAATCAGGTGCACGGCTTTGTCGGCAGCCACGTTCCAGGCGGAGGCCAATTCTTCCGTGAGCTACCAGAAGGCGCTGGTGGCAACGAAGGAGGTCGAGAATCTGGCTACCAAGGTGGTGCTGGTCGTCGTCCCGAAGAGTCATCGTACGATCACGATCGACCCTCATTCCCTCAAGCCGAGCCTACAGGTCACGACCGATACGGCAGCGGCAACAGCAATCAAGAACATCAATCGTACTCAGCGCCAGGCTATGCCCCGCCAGGCGGTCCTCCTGGTCAAGGCGGGTACGGTGGTCCTCCTCAACAAGCCGGATACGGTCAGCAAGGGTATGGTCAGCAGCAAGGATACGGGCAGCAGCAGGGCTATGGTCAACAGTACCCTCCTCCCGGCGGTTATGGTCAGCAGGGCGGATACAACCAGCAACAAGGTGGTGGCTATGGAGGAGGCTACGGTGGCGGATACTGAGTCTGGACGTCTTTTCCTCGAGAGCTTCTGGTTGTTCCTGTTTCAAAAGCATCGTTTGCGCAATGAAGTATCGAATATCCTCCCTGCACACATGCTCTCGTTTGACTGTAACCCCTGTCGTTTGTGTGTCTTTTGAAGCGCGTGACCCCTATCGTGTGTGTGTCTTTCGAAGCGCTGGTCTAAGGCACTTGTTGCCACCACATTTCTCATTGCCGTCTCAGAGCGAGATTGCTGTGCTCCGAGGTTCGACGTTGAGAGAAAACACCACCATCTCGGATGGACAATCAGGCATTCGGCACCGGAGAAGCGACCTCAAGATCGGACTTCTATCAAGTGGCTTGCAGCAGAATGTGATACAAATGCATTGGGATTCAGATTACAAACATGATCGGAACAGGCGAGAGATTCGACGGGGCCAAGATTGCGCAAGCTGAGCTTTCATCGCGTGCGGATGCCTGCTTAGGCGGTAGGAAGCACATGATCGTCATCAACCGCAGTGTACAGATAACCCTCCGAGCTCAAATCTTCCACCGCACTCTTGACCTCGGACACATCGACGCCCTTGAGCAACCTTGCGATGTGGGCGATATGTACACCATCTTGATGACGCTCCGCTTCCGTTGTCACGATACCCATAATCTGCCTTGGAAGGGGCTCCAATCCCTTGTATTGGTCCAAAACGTTCTGAGCATTCGATCCAGAGTATGCGTTGATATCGCTGGCCTGACCACGATCGTGACTCTGTACGCCACCGCCGTTGGCTTGCGAAGATTTGCCGCCAGCGCCTCGAGTGAGTTGTAGGTGGGAATGGACGGCTTCGAGACGTGCAAACATGACCTCGTTGTAGTCGGTGACCAAGCGCATGTGGCCTGCGGAGATGGAACGGCGGTTCTGGAATGATTTCAGAGTGCCAAGGACTCGGACGTAGACATTTTGACTGTGCGAAGTGCGGAAGCGGAAAAGATGCGGGATCGAAAGGCACATAGTCAGTATCAAAGCAACCATTGAAGCTCTACAATGCCGCGTTCGCTCTACGGCCGCTTCAAGCCGTGCAGGCTCATCCGTGGCTGGACTTACCGGATGTCAGAGGCCTTGGACGTATCATCGCCAGAGCTGTCAAGCCATTGGCGGACTTCAATCTGGCCAGTGCCGTCCTCGACACTGTACGCAACGTTGGTAGCGTTCCTCGAAATGTTCCTGACTACGGCGACAAAGGTCAATTGACCAAGCTCAGCACCATCGAGGGTGAACTCGGCATCAGGGTGTGGCTGTTCGGCATTGAGAATCTGTCGGATGGTGACGGGCCTAAGCGTGTTGTTGCCCGCTCGCTGTGCGTAGTCACCGGCGACCATGAGGAGGAGGTTGAAGAGGGTAATAGATGATGGAGGGTTGTAGATGATGGAGGGTGGTAGATGATGGAGGGTGGTAGATGATGGAGGAGGGCGGTAGATGATGGAAGGGGTGGATCGATTATCATGGCGGAAAGGAGGATGAGGACGATGAGGAGAATGGTGCAAATCAAAGGTCAGCAAGAGGAGCTTGATACATTGCTGAGAGGTGCGAACCGTCTGAATGGGATGAGTCTGCTCGAGAAGAAGTACACACCTTTCCACTTGGTGAGTCTGTCTGGCTTCCATTCGCCAAGAAACCTCCTCCGCTAGCTCCGCCTCCTGTTGCGTAGTTCTGAGCGTATGGGTTGCTTTCTCCTCCGAAACCTTAATGATCGAGCGTGGGTTTGTGTAGAGGCAGGAATGTGTATGCCGGGGATGCGACCGAGTCCAGAGCAAAGGATGTGTCAAAGGTATGATCGAGGAAGGCGAGCAGTGCCAAGAGAAGTGTTGTCAGTAACTTTATTCCATGCTTCTTGTGCAATCAGAAACAGCATCGAGCCAGAGGTCTTCAGAATCCTCTGCTTGTGCGTCCGTCTTCGAGCGGTGAAGCTTACCGTTGTTGAACATTGTGGAGATGATTATATGGTTGTGCGATGAGTAAGTTGAATGGAAGTCGGTGTCAAGAAGCTGCTCCACAAGAAGATGTGCGCAGCAGGTGAATTGAACTGAGCCAAAATCGCGGGTGTTGCACTTAGTGGAAACGCGCTCTTTCCGCAATTTACGCGTCAGAGCTGAGTGTCACTTTTGGCTTTCCTGCATCTTTTTCGCGCGAGACCCTGACCCGCACACTTTTGACTTTTGACATGCGGAACACCAATTTCTTCTTCCCTCATACGCGATACTGTCGTCCACTTTCGTTCCGACCACTCCATCATCATCGAGCCGCAGAAGCTCAAATACGTGGAGATGAATGATGCTGCTGGAATCGATGGCCAGCTGGCCAGGGGTGGACCTGGGCCTGCATCTCTGAGATACGCAAGGCGCATCATTCTGTTACAATACGAGGCTCGCATTCCACCGCGCTCGAGCGCCTTTGTCTGGCCATCCCATTCGGTTCTACTTCGTGTCCAGGAGCAGCTAGATGAAGACCTCTTTCAGAACAGCAAACACGAGGCTACGTCGAGATACCGAACGCTCTTTCTCCGCGAGCTCTGTGCCAAACTCGATAGTGCTGTACAGGAGGAGTGCACCATACTACGTTCGCAAGGTGTAGACGAGATCGAGTACCCGGAGATGGACGCGGCGCTACTCGAGAGATATGTAGAGACTATGGCGGGAGGCTCTTCCGTTTCGAGCATGCCCGCAGCCGCTTCCGCCCCGGATAACGAGTTCACTACGCACTACTGGCCGCGCATGCCAAACACTTCAGCAGATACGGCGAGTGATGCGACGGCAGACTTACTTGGTGACTGTGCCAGGGTCACTATCAGAGAAGAGGGTAGTGCAATCTCCAAGGGTACGACCGGTCTTAAGACATGGGAGGCAGGCTTGCGGCTAGCCGGTCACTTGGTAAGCGAATCATCTCTCATCACAGCTCCCGGTACACGCATCTTAGAGCTCGGATCGGGTGCAGGCTTCGTTGGAGCGGTATGCGCAACTCAGCAAGCTGCATGCTCCCACGCCGACCTGCGCACGTTTATGACCGACATGCCCGGTCAAGTCGTAGCTCGCACACGTGACACTCTCCAGGTCAACGGCTTGGACTCGTCGCCGTCACTGATGCAGATCAAGGAGCTAGATTGGCTCGAGCTCAGCGCTGAGCGGCAGCAGAGTCAGCAAAGAGACGATCTGCCGACGATCAACTTCCTTGCCGAGGCCAAGCCGACGCTGATCCTCGCCGCCGATGTTGTGTACGATCCCGATCTAATCGACCCGCTCGTTGAGACTATTCGAGCTTGTTTGGAGGCTGGTACCAGCACGTGTCAAGCCCTCGTGGCCAGCACCATTCGCAATCCGGATACTTATGCCGCGTTCAAGGCATCGATAGGTGAGTTGTTGTCTTCAGCGCTGTGTTTGAGCTGCTGAAGTCGGGGTTTCGGTCATGAAAAGTAGTCACAGTCGCTGACAGCCTTCGCGCATCCTTCTACGCTTTCCTTTCGGGATCACAGGTTCGTTCGGGTTGACATCCAGGGTCGTTGAGTTGCATCGTCCAATGTTCAATCCCCCCGATCCGCAATGGCTTCCCGATGTCCCGGCACTGCCGGTCTTCCCTTCAGCGCACGATCCAGAGCTAAATGGGCGGGTCGAGCTGCTTTCCATCACACTTGGGTGACGCAATCGAGTATGCAGCCATCTGCCCTTGACAACATCTTGTAGACTGACTCGACACCGCACTGCCGACGGGCCAGAGGAGACAATTGATGCCGGCCATTTGTAGAGGTTGCTATCGGGCATCGGAATTATAGATGCGACATTTTAGGACCCCATTTAATGCTCTTCTTTTCTACCGGACCTGATTATCGGAGAATTACGATTGAATCTGTGCCGTGACGACTAGATATGCCACTGCCACCGGCAACGAGCCGACCCAATGGTAGCCGTCCTTGGTACCTGACACTACCGTCTACAACGTCCAGGAACCCTTGACCCACGGATAGCACCGTGCTGATCACCGAATCGCGACGAAGGTGGGCGGTGGGCGATATTCGTGCGAAGCTGTCCGAACGAAAAGATCAAGAGCAAGGCGAATCCGCATGTTGCGTCTCATCTGCACGCGCACGGCACGGTTGAATTTTCATCGGCATCGGCAAAAGGACGGCCGAACAAATTTCGAACTCTGCTCGCTAATCTCTCTCGCACACACACTTTGGCAACCTTTGGCAAGGGACCCAAAAAGGGTTGATGATGATCTGCTAAAGCACGAGGAAGGAGCGTGCTACACCCTGGCTTGGCTGAACACAACGGCAAAACTCAAAAAGCGGAACAGTAGGACCGGGATGTCAGGCGAAAAGAAATGCCTCAAATCCACGCTGACGTTGTTGAGCAATGAGAGATGTACGAAGGTCTCAGGGAAAGTAATCATGCATGGCGCTCACCCTTCAATCAGGTGGTGGACTTGGCGAATAGGTCGAGTGACCGTCAACGTAGCAGAGCTCCTCATGGCATGCTCCTTGGTACCTGCTACGATGTTGTCTCTACCTTTTGATCCACCGGAAAGAGCGGCGCGGTCAATCAGAATGGCAAAGCTCAAATGGCCGACAGTGAGCTTCTATCGGACCGTCGGGCGACTAAAGCAGCTCGACAGCAAATGCGTCCATCTAAGATGCTAGCGAGTGCCCGTCACCGTCTGCTGCGGCAACACCATCGTCTCACGAACGAATCAGCTTCGAGCATGTCAAGCTTAACACAAGGCCTTCGTCTGCCGGCCGAAAGATCGATTGGAATGTGACGGCAGCTCTAGCTGAGACACTCATGAGACAGAAGAAACAAAACTCTCGCGGCGGGATCAACAAGGTGAGCAGACGGCGCACGAATTTCAAGCCAAGCAGACCATCTGAAACACAACCCAAGCAAAGCATGGCATTCACCTCTTCCCAGGATCTATCTCGGCAGAGTTGACCGTTCAGTGGGAGTTTCGTGCAATGTTGCGGCGTATGAGCCCTGAACATGATCAACCTTGTCCTCGGATCTGCGCTTGATCGACCTCACCATGCAGAGCAAAGCAACAGACGGAGCGATGAGCCCATTGCAGCCGGAAATTGCACACTTTGCGCGGTTCAAGTATCAGATCCGAAAAAAAGGGTGCTGACCACGATGCTTTTAGTGTTAACTTGAACGGCAGTTCCAAACTAGATTGCCGGCCCGAAGAGTGGGTCACAGGACGGCAATGCTTTGGCTGCATGTCGACGACATGTTTTCCTGCGAATGCAAGAGCAATTTGCTGTGATTGGCCCTCTCGAGACAAGGACGGCCGGGTACTGGCGGTCAGGAGGGGGTTGTATGGATGACGGTCCTCCTATTGGTCGATTGCACAGTTTCGACCGTGCCGAAACAAGGCAGATCGTAAAGCGGGGTGCTCATGTATTGCCCATCCTCAGGGGCGCTTTTGGACTGTTTTGCCTCTACCGTCGGACACTTCTGTCCGTTCTGCGAGCCGCCGCAGAAGCAGGCCATAGATCGAACTCGTACAAGGAAGCCTACGACAACGTATCATCGCAACAGAAAAGGCCTGTATTCGGTCCTTATCGTAACTGTCGGAGATACAACTAGCATTGAGCCGAGACGTTGGCCTCTCTCTGACAAAAGCCTCCTCGTCTATCTAGTGGGCTCGAAAGCTGTCGGATGACGGCAATGGCACTCATGCTTGTTTATCGAAAAAGAGGGAGGAAGAAGCCCACACCCCAAAACCGGGTTGCGATCATCACAGTCTGCCTCTTCTCTGCAGGCCCATGCTTGTCCTGCCGCGGTCCGATATGCACAAGCAAGCAAGCAGGAGAGAAGAGCGAATTCCGCGACATGTCTTTTTTTCTTTAAGTCTTCTTCTCTTGTGGTCACGTTTGCGTCGACACTTCGGACTTATGCCGACGCACGTCAGCTTCAGCTTTTGGCTTCTCGCAGACCCCCCTGCTCAAGACCACAGGGTGTCGCAAAAGAAAGGGCTCACCACTGGCACGTGAGTTGCGAGGATCGTAGCACGTCAGACTGTCAAAACCCTTGTCAGCATACAGGTCAAGCTGAACCTGTCAGCCTTATCGCACTGTCAGACAGAGCTGTTCTTCTTGGCGTCAGCTATTTCCTAGTCGATGTTGGCGACATGGCATTGTCTGACAATGACGAGATGTGCAGCCTTTGCCAACGGATCGAAGCGGCGAGAGCCAGCGATAACGCCGGAAGGTGTCTGAGAATCACTATCTGCTTGGCTTACTCGTTCGCTGTTTGTCTACAGCGCCTGCAAGGTACGATAGAAGCAAGAACATGGTCTTGGAAGCAAGGACGAGAACTCGGTTTGGTCAACGTGGCATCGTCTCGGCGACAACAACCTACAATGACCCGATCGGACGGAAGACAGGATATGGAGTGTGCATGAGGTAGACTGGGTCTTTCTATGAACCTTGTTCTGCCCATACGACCACGGCGTCGGCGTCTCGAAGGGCTTCTACTGTCCATGATGGCATCAAAACAAAGCTCATCAGGAACCGCGTTGGGACGAAAGTGGGCCGGATTCGTACTGTCCTCCAACATGCGCCTCCAAGGGACGTCGGTCAAATCGAGCCCCAGCCTCTTGTGCGCTGGCTGGCTGGCGCTGCGAACGGAGAAGCTCCGATCTGAGATGCATGCACCCTACTGCGGAGCGCCGATCCCGCTGATCGCCCAGATTCAAGCTCAAGCCCAAGCACCAGTTGAACTTGGATGGCCACGTCGACATCAACTTTCGAAGACTCTTTCGAATGTGCTATGCGAGCAAGCATGCTACAGCAACGATACGGAACCAACACTTCGGGCCGGCTAAAGGAAGAGAGGCTAGCGTGTTCATGCTCTGCTTGGTAGAATTGCCAATGCACCATCTAGAACGTCTTTGCTGCTAACGGTACAGCGATAGACGATGCATCCGATGGACATTGGATGAATGAGGTTGCAGATGGCGCCGGAAAATTCCTTCTGTGGAGAAGGATCCGAAATGAATGGAAACGCAGCTGAGTGACTTCTACCTCGCAGCTGTTCTGGAATTTGACACACCAGGCTACGAGACCACGCTTCACTGCACCGAGAATCGCAGTACGCAGACATCGATGCACGCAGCAACGGTGGAAGCAGTATGCGACGTACGCGTGCGTGCGCCCGACGTGCACTACCGCTCTTCTATGAAAGAAGGCCAACCCAGAGACGGATCCATGCAGCACTATGCACAACATGGCACAACACCATCACAACAACATACAGTACAACAGCACGCAACAACACTGACAATATACAACAACAACAAGCAACTGCAGATGCGACCAGGGCATGTTATGTTCAGGACTGACTTTGGCTGACAGTAGATACGTTGCAGGCCTTCACCTTTCTCATGGTCAGAGCCGAGGGTCAAAACGTGCTCCTCAGCGACTGGTAAAACCTCGTTCCGCCAAGCCTCTTGTTTGAATCTGATCTGTCAAAATTCTGGCAACTTTGAAGCTGGGAATGTCGACGCAGTATCAGCAATGGATCAAGCTACACAAAGGCACTCATGTTTTGATAGACGGCAGCGTCGACGAACTTGTCCTCGTGGGCAAACGAGCAAGCAAAGCTCGCCAAAACATGGCTTAGGGAAGGAGAAGCCGTCGAATACGGCGCTAGCGAGAATGGTTCAAACCAAAAAGAAAAATTGAAACTTTGACCGGCCTGCTTGTGCCATGATTCTGAACCTCGCTTGACATACTCGAGATGACTGCGAGGTTGCTGCCTGGTTTGTATGATTGCGGTACGGAAGCCATTCCCGCAAAAAACTTCAACCCTGGAAGCGAGCACGACCCTGTGGTCAGATGCCGAGAAAGGGTTTCTGCTCAAGGCTCAAGCCATGTCAGCCTGCGTTGCAAATCAGCCGGATTCGTGTTGTTGTTGGTGTCGAAAACGAAATATTGTATAATAATGGCCTCGCGAAATCTTTTTCGGCTTTTTCTATTGTTTTTCGGCCTTTGTCCTCGTGCTCTTTGGTTTCTGGTCGAACCTTTTTCTATTTCGCTTTCGTTTTTAATCGGTTCTTCTTTTTGGTTTCTAGCAATGCATACAGCCGGTTGAAGACTGCATTTGCAGCCGGATAGCGCTGCAAGAAGAGGTCATCCTCGCTTCCAAAGATCGCAAGCAGCAACAATAGATGCACTTCTTGGGTGTGTCTGTGTCTTCTCGTTCCACTATGCTTGCTCAGGGCGTGCTGCTGCTGCTGCTGCTGTTGGAATTTCCGACGGCCAAGCTCGCCGCGGCTGGCTTGTTCTTCCTTCTTGTGTCGCCGTTTGGCCAGTCAAGCTGCATCCAGTCTAGTCACAAGAACCGAAAAAAAAACATGCTTGAATTCTGTGATCGGCTTTCTGGTGTCCCTATCTGTTGTTCTTTCAGTACTCCCTATGCTGATGTGCCTCCTATCAAAACTTTTTGCAAATCTTTCGCTCCGCCCGTTATCCTGACCAGAGACCGCGGCCGTGCGCTGCGCGCCATCTTTTGCTTCTTTGCTGTTGCTTTTGCGCGCGCGACCGCTCAACTGCCGATAGATCCAACTTTTTTTCTTCGCTTTTTTCTCTTCCTTCCATCGCCTTTTCCGTTTTTCTCCTTTTCCCCTGTGCTCTCGGGCCATGCGCATCTGGCATCAGGCACTTGGTCTACGGCAAATCAAAATCAATCAATCAATCAAATCAATCAACACAAAACACACGCTCTCAGAAGGGCACACTTGGATTCCGCTCTTTGGTACACTTCTGCAGCGTAGCAGCACAGCTGATCTTTGTCTGTGCGTGCATCTCACAGTCTATGCCCTGTCCGGCAGCATTTCTGCAAAGAACTGCTTCCGTCGTTTTGGCAATTTCCAACTCCCGCCTGGCTGCCTGCAGACTGGTGCTGCTGCTTTGTTTTGTTTTGTTTTTTCCTTTCTCCCTCTTTGGCTCGCCCTTTTCCCTGATTCTGTGTGGTTTTTCCTCTTGGCCGCCGCAATCATCGTCGTCGAAGCAATCCACAGTTGCACCTGTGGGCCTCTTCGCCGTGTTGAGCCTCATTTTGACTGCCGTCTCTCTGGCTCTGGATATGGCCTGTTTCTCGCCCAGCTGCTCCCAAGTCTGTCCGCTTCAGATGATCGATTCCCTCATAAACACAAGGCCGCTCTATCTCACCAGCGACGTTGTCTCTTCTACATCTCGTCTCATCCTCTTTCCTTCTTCCGACTCACCACCACCATCCTCAAGATCCCCCCTTCCCCCTACTCCATACATCCCCCCCGACTCCATCCTCTCTGCAAACGACGACCGCTGTCTGTCGATCTGCAATTCACCAACTACCCAGCCTACTGTTTCATATCTCTGAAGCAGTATCTTTGGTGGAGTGAGAGAGTATCTCCCAACGCCGCAAACCTAGCGAGCGATCAACAACAGCAACGTAAGTGTCAATGCAGCAATGGCTACACTTGCCATACTATCAGAAGCATCTTCGTCACGGCCGCTATCGCATCTACGCTCTTCGGCATCCCATGCAGGGCAGTTTGTTCGGCACTTCCGACTCGCTTGCTTCTCTGTGTCTTGATTGCTTCGTATCAGTATCGCTGACTGAATCTCCCTTTCTTTGCTCTTCTTCTATCTTGCAATTGGCTCTGTCCTCCTTTGTTGTGTTCCCTTGCCCCGCTTTCCCCATCACAGCGTCTTAACAAAGTACCTTTCTAGGTCTTTTTATCAACAATGTCGGACAGCTCGGCTACCCAGGAGGGTCGCAACGAGAAGCACATGGAGGGTGTCTCGGAAGAGTACGCCACTCTTATCGAGTTCATCCGTGCCCAGAAGTCGTCTGGTGCTGACGATGAGGAGGCCGATGAGTCTCGCATCGTCAAGAAGCGTCAGTTCCCCGCCTTCTGGAAGACCAAGGAGATCCGTGTCAACAAGCACGGTGAGGTCGAGGAGGTCGCCCAGAAGGTCCCCTCCTCGTGGCTCGAGACTGACATGCTCAAGGGTGTCAGCGAGCACGATGTCCAGAAGCGTCGCGCTCTCTTCGGTTACAACGAGCTCGAGTCTCCCAAGGAGAACCTCTTGCTCAAGTTCATTGGTTTCTTCCGTGGTCCCGTTCTTTACGTTATGGAACTTGCCGTCATCCTCGCCGCCGGTCTTCGTGACTGGATCGACTTTGGTGTCATTATCGCTATCTTGATGCTTAACGCCTTCGTCGGTTGGTACCAGGAGAAGCAGGCCGGTGATATTGTTGCCCAGCTCAAGGCTGGTATTGCTCTTCGTTCCACTGTTATCCGTGACGGCCGTGAGGTCGAGATCGAGGCTCGTGACCTTGTCCCCGGTGACATTGTCGTTATCGAGGATGGTAAGACTGTTCCCTGTGATGGTCGCGTTCTTGCCGACTACGAGGACAAGGACGGCTCCGCCGCCCACGCCATCCTCGAGAAGGCCCGCGCTACCCGCCACGGTGACGACGAGGACGATGACGAGGGTGTCGACAAGGGACCTGCTATCATCGCTTGTGATCAGTCCGCCATCACTGGTGAATCGCTCGCCGTTGACAAGCACATTGGTGACACTGTCTTCTACACTACCGGTTGCAAGCGTGGAAAGGCTTACGTTCTCTGCACGGACATTGCCAAGCAGACTTTCGTCGGTCGCACTGCCGCTCTCGTCCTTGGTGGCGAGACTGAGGGTCACTTCCAGAAGGTCATGGGCTCCATCGGTTCCGCTCTTCTCTTCCTCGTTATCGTCTTCACCCTCATCTTCTGGATCGGCGGCTTCTTCCGCAACACCGGTATCGCCACCCCCAAGGAGAACAACTTGCTCATCTACACCCTTATCTTCCTCATCGTTGGTGTCCCCGTCGGTCTCCCCTGTGTTACCACCACCACCATGGCTGTCGGTGCCGCTTACCTTGCCAAGCGCCAGGCTATCGTTCAGAAGCTCACTGCCATCGAGTCGCTTGCTGGTGTCGACGTTCTCTGCTCCGACAAGACCGGTACCCTTACTGCCAACAAGCTTTCCATTCACGAGCCTTTCACCTCGGAGGGTGTTGATGTCAACTTCATGATGGCCGTCGCTGCTCTCGCTTCGTCGCACAACGTCAAGTCGCTCGACCCCATTGACAAGGTTACCATCTCGACCCTCAAGGACTACCCCGGTGCTCAGGACGAGCTTGCTTCCGGCTGGATCACCCACAAGTTCACCCCCTTCGACCCCGTCTCCAAGCGTATCACCGCCGAGGTCGAGAAGAACGGCAAGCAGTACATCGCCGCCAAGGGTGCCCCCAACGCTATCCTCAAGCTTTGCGCTCCTGATGCTGAGACTGCCGCCCAGTACCGAAAGGTCGCTGGTGACTTTGCTTCGCGTGGTTTCCGTTCGCTCGGTGTTGCCATCCACCAGGATGGTCAGTGGAAGCTCCTTGGTCTCCTTCCCATGTTCGACCCTCCCCGTTCCGACACTGCTGCTACCATCGCCGAGGCTCAGTCCCTTGGTATCTCCGTCAAGATGCTTACCGGTGACGCCGTCGCTATCGCCAAGGAGACCTGCAAGATGCTTGCCCTCGGCACCAAGGTTTACGACTCGCACCGCCTTATCGGTTCTGGTGGCATGTCCGGTTCCGCTATCCACGACTTTGTTGAGGCTGCTGACGGTTTCGCCGAGGTGTTCCCCGAGCACAAGTACCAGGTCGTCGAGATGCTCCAGCACCGTGGTCACTTGACTGCCATGACTGGTGACGGTGTTAACGATGCTCCCTCGCTCAAGAAGGCCGACTGTGGTATCGCCGTCGAAGGTGCTTCCGATGCTGCCCGTTCCGCTGCCGATGTCGTCTTCCTCGACGAGGGTCTCTCGACCATCATCACCTCGATCAAGGTCGCCCGTCAGATTTTCCACCGTATGAAGGCTTACATCCAGTACCGTATCTCGCTCTGTCTCCACCTTGAGATCTACCTTGTTCTCTCCATCCTTATCCTTGACGAGGTCATCCGCTCCAACTTGATCGTCTTCATCGCCCTCTTCGCCGATGTTGCCACCATTGCTATCGCTTACGACAACGCTCCCCACGCCAAGCACCCCGTCGAGTGGCAGTTGCCCAAGATCTGGGTCATCTCGGTCATCCTCGGTTTCCTCCTTGCCGCCGGTACCTGGATCATCCGTGGTACTCTCTTCCTTAACAACGGTGGTGTCATCCAGAACTTCGGTAACACTCAGGAGATCCTCTTCCTCGAAGTCTCGCTTACTGAGAACTGGCTCATCTTCATCACCCGTCTCGGTGGTGGTGAGTCCGACATCACTCTTCCCTCGTGGCAGCTTGTCGGCGCCGTTCTCGGTGTCGATGTCATTGCTACCTTGTTCACCCTCTTCGGTTGGCTCTCGGGCGCTCCTCACCGCAACCCCGTCACTGCTCCCCACGGTGGCTGGACCGACATTGTCACTGTTATCCGTGTCTACGCTTACTCGATCGGTGTTGTTGCCATCGTTGGTGCCGTCTACTACGCTCTTAACCAGTGGACTTGGCTCAACAACCTTGGACGCCGCACTCGCTCGCAGAAGAACCCCATCCTCGAGGACTTCTTCGTCAACCTCCAGCGTCTCACCATTGTCCACGAGAAGAACGCCGACGGCGAAGAGCTCTGGGCCTTCCACCCCCGTACCGAGATCGAGGACGAGTAAATGTAACGCTCCCTCTTCTTTCCTTGGCTACGTGTCGCATTTCTTTTACCCGCTGACTTGCCGTGCCCTTCGTTGGGAAGTCGGCGTCAGCTTTCCCCCTACATCATCCTATTTCCCTAGTTTTACCCCGGGCCAATGTCGCCCATCGCCGCCCTTATAGCTATTAGTTCCGTTACCTTCCAACTAGACACACACTCTCTTCATGAATCTTTAACGCCTGTAGAAGCTCGGAAGGAGGCGCAACCTCCTTTTTCGTCGCTATCTCATGCACACTCGGGTTTTGGGTTGCTATGACCCAAAGCTTGTAAAACTCTTTTTTCGACTTCGATGTTCACGTTTTTTCCACCTTTACATCTTCTCACTATTTGGCACTATCTGCAACTATCGGTCTCGTTCTCCTACTTGTTTGTTGCGTGCGTGCGGTGTGCTGTGCGATAGTTGATGGGGTTCAAGGATATGAACTTGCAAACGGTGATGGGGTTGAAGGCTTGTGAGAAATACCAAGAGTGATGCTCTTTCGTCGATGTGAAGCTCATCACCATCCATTGTTGATTGAACGTGCTTCGCTGAGATGTATACATACGATAGAGACCCTTGGTCAGAGTGGCGGTCAGGTCGTGGCATAAGCAGCGAAAGTGGCAGCGCCGATTAGCATGCTTAGCGCAGTTCGACACGAGCGCTTGTGTTTGTGTTTCGCGGAGTGCGCTTAGCGCTCGCAGTGCGGCAGCCAGTGCCCACATGATTTGCCACACTGTGACTCTTCTCTTTGACATTTCATGAAGGGATGCGCTTGGATCTCAACGCTCAGCTAAGGTGGTAAGGTCATGCCGTTCTGCTGAACCGTCGGAATGCATCCACCTGCTAGACAAAGCTATCGGAAGCTGACCGTAAACTGCGTATCTAGACTGCCAATCGGAATGGCTTTCTCTTCTGGCTACTCCTTCAGAATAGCGTGAGACACGAGAGTGGGGACGCCACTTGACAGTCCTAGTGTCGGATATACCAAACACCGCTCTCAGCCATCGTCTACAGCCAGACATCCCGCCGTTGATCTACGCAAGAGCAGCTAATCGCGGCAAGAACAATTGAATACCTTCTTGTTCACGGATCTGGAAGCGCAAACGTGGAGCTTTGCTTCCAGACCACGCACCCTCATATTAGCGTCATCATCATCATGCCTCATTCGCACTAAACACGAGGTCCGGGCTCAGATGAGACGAAACGTACTTCAACACACCAAAGACTTTCTCAACCAACAATGAAAGGACAGTCCCGTTCCCGTTACTCGCCAGACGTGAAACCTTGCGTTGCAACGATATGAACTTGTGCGCGCACAATCCAACAGCGGCCTTACGGTGGGATTTTGTTTGCAAAGAGCAGCGCAAAAAAGGTGGGCGATATCGCGCCAAATGAGTGCATGTCTGAGCCAAAGTGCCTTTTCCCTTGTTTGACACGGTGCGGCGCCAACTTAGACAGGCCAAGCGGCATTAGAGAGACCTCGGCAAAGAAGCGAAAGCGAAATACTTAGCCCAGCAGCCTGGCTCAGCACATCCGGGCGAAACCAATTCTGACACGCTTCCAGGGATAAAAGGGACAAGCAGCAGTTGGCGAAGGTAAGAGCAGAAGAGGAGAGGAAAGAAATTTGGCGGAAATTTGGCCAAGATTGACAGACCAAGTCGAGGCTCTCTCTGCGACAGCCACCGACGGTCTGCTTCTGCAATCAGAGCTTGAAAACCCACTTTTTTCTAACTTGACTTGACTGCAGGTGCATACAACTCACTCTTTTTTAGCTGTATCGGGCCATCACAGGCGCCTTCTTCCAGCCGCACACACACACTCTCCTCTACCTTGCCTTGGATTCAAGACAGGTGCAGCCAGCCAAAAAAAGCTCAGCCAGCCTCTTTCTCCGCCCGCAAGCCCGCAACGCAAATTGAGCCTGGCGTTCCTCACGGCTGCCGCTCCTCACCACCTATCCAAAATCTGATCCCTCCTCCCCTCTTCCGCTCTTGCGTTCTATTGTGTTACCCCTCCATTCGTCCTTCATCAACCTATAATCACCTCCGACATCCATCACTGCAGACGTTTGATCCCCCCTTCGCTCCCCGACCAGCTTCTGCGCTTCATTACCTGCAACTGGAGCTTACGTTCGGCACATCCATCTGTCTGTCTCAGAGCTCGAATCCAAAATACACAACATTTGTGCGTCGAGATTGTGGCTTTCGGGAGCTTCCGACTACATCGCCAGACCTCCTCAGCTGGTTCAGGCTCATTCCTAGAAGCGTAGGCTAGAAAAGCGACATCGGCTTCTCCGTAAAGCTAGCAAAGGTGCGCAGCGCAACAGTAAATTCATTTCTGCCGACATCTTAGCCAGCCGCATCCTCTGAGCATCGTCTTCGCACTCAATTTGCGGCGCACTCTCCGCCAATTTCGTCTCACGTCTCTACAACGCTCTCTGTCGACCTCTTCTTCTCTCTACACGCAGACATCTGCAGCACATCCTCCAGTTCTCTGCCCTCCAAAACTATACCCCAGCCCACACCACGAGCACATCACTCCACAAAGCAGCACAGGCGCACCACTTTATAGATTTTACTGCAACTGAAATTGCAGCAGGCTATTGCTTTCAACTGAGCAAGGCGGACTGCTTTCCGCACACTTCTCATGACCACCGCCAAGCAGGGCGCTCAGCCCTTCACAACAAGCGACACACCTCAACGCATCGTTGTCAAATCCGTCAATGGTCATGAACCCATCAAGGTCGAACCTAGTTCCTCTTCCATCACATCAACACCTCGTGCCGCGTCCTCCTCACAGCTCGCAACGCCGCATTCATCTCCGACCAAATCCAATGGTGTCTCGAGCCCTACCAAGTCACCGGGAAGGCCTCGTCGTGTAGAGCCCATCGTTACATCTTCTCACGAATTTGGACCCAGTGCGGGAGGCGACAGTGACGAAGAGTCCAACAATGGCGAATCAGAGCTAGGCAAGCCTACTACTGCCAAGAGGATGGGCCGCAAAAGCAAAGCCGATACCATGTCCTCCATGTCCAGCAAAGACTCTACAGCCGCTGAGCGTCGGGTGACACCCACGCCAATTCAGAACGGTGTCGCGTGCGTTCCCGGCAATCCATCACAACACCCCGTTCGAAAGCTGTTGCAGCACCAGTCCTACCCCCCACTCGTTTACGATCGATCGCAAGCATCGTCCAGCTCGGCGACGGACCCTGTCGCTGACTCGACGCAACCTGCTATCCCAACAAGCTCATCTACGCCCCGCCATCCACCCTCAAGGCTTCGCCCTCGACTGTTTGAGCTGGAAGAAGCACCTACTTTCTACCCGACGCCAGAAGAATTTGCTGATCCGATGAAGTACATCTCATGGATCGCCAATCCTCAAGGCGGCAACGGCAAAGCATATGGTATTGTCAAGATCGTCCCGCCCGAGGGTTGGAATCCTGAATGCGTCTTGGACGAGCAGAGCTTCCGCTTCCGCACGCGAGTCCAACGCCTCAACTCGCTCAGCGCCGATGCTCGAGCTTCGCAAAACTATCAAGAGCAGCTTCAGAAGTTCCACGCCCAGCAAGGCCGCAAGCGTGTCTCGGTACCTGTCATCGATGGCCGCTCCGTCGATCTATACCAGCTCAAGCTCGCCATTTCGGCTCTCGGCGGCTACGATGCCGTCTGTCGAGGCCGCAAGTGGTCCGATGTCACCAGGCAGATCGGCTACAGCGACAAGGACAGCGCCCAGCTCTCTACGCAGGTCAAAGCAGCATACACACGCATCATTTTGCCTTTTGAGGAGTTCATGTTTAAAGCAAAAGAACAAGCTCGTGCCAACGGCGGTACGTCTACAAGCCCCCATCTGTCGCAGACCGCAATTATGGCAGCATCTACCTCGGGCCAGGGTACCGATGCGGGTCTCAAACACGCTTCAATGTCGCCCAGCTTAGACGCTTCCTCCAACGGAGACCGTGGCGCATCTTCCAAGACACCGGAGCCATTGACTGCAGCCGGCGCTGCTGACGTGCTTGCGTCTGCTTCTGCCATCGTCGAATCGGCGTCGCAAAGCCCTTCGACGGTCGCAAGCACACGACGAAGCGCAAGGAAGAGATCAGAGGCGACCAACACACCTTCGTCATCGAAAATTTCTTTGCAACTCGGTGCCAGCCCTGTGACTCCCATGGCTACACGACGAAGGAAAGGCGTGAGCCCACACATCGACATTGACCCACACTCGCGCGCACAGCCTGCATCCAACGGCCAAGAAGAGCAGATGTGCGAGATCTGCCTTCGGGGCGAGGATGGTCCCAACATGCTGCTCTGCGATGAGTGCAACCGTGGCTACCACATGTACTGCCTCCAGCCTGCCCTTACCTCGATTCCCAAGTCACAGTGGTTCTGCCCACCATGTTTGGTCGGCACCGGTCACGACTTTGGTTTCGATGATGGCGAGACTCATAGCCTTTACACCTTCTGGCAACGCGCCGAAGCCTTCAAGCGCAACTGGTGGTCCAAACGTCCCGATCGCGTCTGGAACCCGAATGCTGAAGACAGCAGCGTGGTCAATGGCAACGCTCAAACCAACGGTCTTGCCCGCCGCGTTCACGGGACTGATCTCGTGGTCTCGGAAGACGACGTCGAGCGTGAGTTCTGGCGACTGGTCCACAGTCAGACGGAAGAGGTGGAAGTCGAGTACGGTGCTGATGTGCATTCCACGACGCATGGAAGCGCTCTGCCGACGCAAGAGACTCATCCGCTGAGCCCTTACTCTCGCGACAAGTGGAATCTCAACAATCTTCCCATCGTTCCGGGCTCCTTGCTGCAGTTTATCAAATCCGACATCTCTGGCATGACGGTGCCCTGGATCTACGTCGGCATGATTTTCTCCACCTTTTGTTGGCACAACGAGGATCACTACACCTACTCGATCAACTACCAACACTGGGGCGAGACCAAAACGTGGTACGGCATCCCTGGGGAAGACGCCGAGAAGTTTGAGAACGCTATGCGCAAAGCTGCGCCTGATCTCTTCGAAATACTGCCTGACCTGCTCTTCCATCTCACCACCATGATGAGTCCCGAGAAGCTCAAGAAGGAGGGCGTCCGAGTCGTCGCCTGCGACCAGCGTGCCAACGAGTTTGTCGTCACCTTCCCCAAGGCATATCACAGCGGTTTCAACCACGGCCTCAATCTCAATGAGGCAGTCAACTTTGCGCTTCCGGACTGGATTTCGGACGATCTCGAGTCGATCCGCAGGTATCAGCATTTCCGCAAGCCAGCTGTCTTCTCCCACGACCAGCTGCTCATCACCGTGTCGCAACAAAGCCAAACCATCGAGACGGCAGTGTGGCTCGAGCCTGCCATGCAAGAGATGGTCGATCGCGAGATCGCCAAGCGTAACGCTCTTCGAGAGATCATTCCCAATCTCAAGGAAGAGCTGTACGAAGAGGACGTAGCAGAGTCTCAATATCTCTGCACTCACTGCACTATCTTTTGCTACTTGGGCCAACTTACTAGCCCGAAGACGGAAGGAGTTGCATGCCTCGACCATGGCTTCGAAGTGTGCAATGCGGATGCTCCCGTCAAATGGACTCTCAAGCTTCGCTTCTCGGACGATCAGCTTCGTTCCATCCTTGCCAAGGTCTGCGAAAAGGCTGCGATTCCTCGCAATTGGATCCAGCGACTCAAGAAGACGCTGGCTTTCGGGCCCAATCCGCCGCTCAAGTCACTCCGATCCTTGCTGCACGAAGGTGAGAAGATCGCGTACTCGCTTGAGCCTTTGGAAGATCTCAAGGCGTTCGTGGCTTGTGCCAACTCATGGGTCGAGCGAGCCAACGTCTTTTTGGTCCGAAAGCTGCACAAGAGGAGAGGAGAGCCTGCCAGCACATCGGCCGGAAAAGGAAGACGATCTCAAGGCGGAGCTGATAACAGCTTCTCGACGAGGGCCAGCATCGATGCTTCCGCAGAGGACGGAGATGCCGCCACCGACAGAAGTCCCGAAATGCTGTATTCGCTACTCAGTGAGCTCGAAGGCCTCCATTTCGATGCTCCAGAGATCCCTTCGCTGCGAACGCTCGTGCAGGAGCTCGAGGAGTTTGTGGCACGCTCCAACGATATTCTCGGCCAACGTGACGGGAACGAGGCTAGTCTCAAGGATTGCGAGAGCGTGCTCACCCTCGGTAGCTCTCTCAATGTCGATGCACCGCAGATCAAGGAGCTCTCGGACTATGTCGAGCGCCGCAAGTGGATTCAAGAAGTCACAGAGACACGCGATAAGTACCTCTACTACCACGAGGTTCAGGATCTGCTCGAGCGTGCCGAAAGCTGTGGTTTGCAAGATCATGAATTGCGCATGGATCTGGAACAACGACGAGATGCCGGTCAGCGCTGGACTGAGCGGGCAAGAGAGGCGCTCGAAGGATCTAAGCCTTTGACCGTTCAGCTGCTAGAAGAGCTTTCGGATGCTTCGTCCGAGATTCCTGTCGTGCTCGACGTTGCTCAAGACGTCAGCAATGCGCTTGCCAAAGCGAAGGAGCTACAGAAAACTGTTCAAAACATTCACAAGAACCTGCAAGCTGGAGGTCAGCCTAGCGCTGGAGCCGATCTGGATGGCGACCTTTCGATGATCTCGGTCTCGGAGAACAGCGAGGCGGCTGACCGCATGGCTTTGCTCCCAGATGCTCGTCGCGCCCTTCGTGCCGTCAAGGCGAACAACTTGGACCTCGAACATGCCAACGAGATCGAGGCGGCTATTCAGGTCTACGACAACTGGAGGATTGCTTACAATCAGGTCGTACAGAGCTTCGCTGTTTCCTGTCGTCGCCTCACCGACATTGATCGCCAAACAGAGTTGGACAGGTTCGTAGAAAGTGTTGAAAGAGCGACCGACCCTTCGGATGATCAGGTTAAGCCCTTGGATGACCAGGCCAAGCCCGGTCAGCGCAAGTGCATCTGCAGGAACACAGGACACATCAACGTCCCTTCCCTGACAGCTGCGGAATGCTCCCACTGCCACGTTCGCTACCACTTATCTTGCATCAAGGTACGAGGTACCCAGGTCACACGTGCTGAAGAGGGCTGGACGTGTCCCTTCTGCCCCTGGACCGGTAGCGCTGCTTTCATCAAGGACCGCAAATCGGTCAGCATTGCAGAGCTATCGAAGCTCGTCTACGACCAGGCTCACAAACGTGACCAGTTCAAGTTCTTGCCTCTGGAGTGGGATGCGATCGAAGAGGTCGTCGCCAAGGCCAAGCGCTTTGAGACTGCCGCCAAGCGAATGATCAAGACGCTCTCGTTGATGCGCCGAGATCAGAAAACAGCCATTCTCTCGCATTGGCTGCGCAGATGCTTTGGCCTTCCTGTTGATGTGCTCGGTCCCGAAAAGGTCAATATGCTTGATCTCATCAGCGAAACGCTTCTAAGTCTCGGTCCAGAGCCTAGCACCCAGCGGCCTCTACCTGCCGTCGAAACTAGGAATGCAGCCACTCCATCACGATCTGGGGAACGCAACGAGTCCACACCAGTGCAGAGCTCGTCTCGGGCGATGGTTCGCGCCGATTCCGGATCACCTGCCGTCACTGATGATCGCAAGCGCAAAGCCAAGAGAGGCAAGCGTGCCAAGCTTGTTTTCCGCGAGGAGATTGGCCTTGGCGCTTCTCGTGATCGACAGCCGATCTACTGTCTATGCCATGAACCTGAAAGTGGCCGCATGATTGCTTGCGATAAGTGCATGCTCTGGTTCCACACCCATTGCGTCTGTCTTGACGACCCTCCTAATCTCGGTGACGAGCCATGGAACTGCCCCATGTGCTGTATCAAGGCTGAGCGCAAGTATCCTCAGGCCGAAGTCAGAGTCAAGGAGATGGATGTCACGGATCCTGACATGTGGCTCGACATTCGCGCCACCTTGCGATCGCTCGAGAAGCCCGTCAGCAAGGTGCAGTCTTGGAACAGCCGCGAGGACAAGCGGATCGTTCTGCATCTCGAGAAGTTCACGCCAGCCATCCATGCTGAGGAAGTTCACTCGCAAGTCAGCAAGCGCGCCAGACTCGAGTCTGATACGCCTAGCAAAGGACGACCTTCTCTTGGCCGCTCCGGTCGCTCCGATTCGCTCTCTACGCCAGTCAAGGATAGTGGCGCTCTTCCTTACGCTCCTCCTCCCGTTCCGAGTGAAGCTGCTCGAGGCGTGGCTCCTGCTCCAACTCCTGTACCCGTAAACCAGAATGTGGCAGCTGCGGATTCGCCGGCTGCCATGCCAGTGAGGAAGGATGAGCCAGTCGATGCGGCGTCGCCAGCTCCATTTGAGGCGGCAACTGGACCTTCGCCTGGCCCAGCAAGCTCCGAATGGGCTCAGGCGGCTCGTCGTCGTCATGCAGAGGGTATGGACAACCTCTACCGACGTGGTGTAACCGACACCATGTTGATGCGATTCTACATTGGCTGGAATGGGCGCGCACTTGTCCACCCGATGCGCGACATAAATGGTCACCATGTCGAGGTGCCACTTGGCGAGGCGATTCGGATCCCCTCCGACGATCCCGAAGGTGTTCTTGTGATTCACAACGCGATCCAACGCCACAATGTTACCATGATGGAGAGGAGAAGAGCAGCTGCTCAGGACCCTGTTCAACGTCCTTATCCTTCAGTGATGGACGGAGACGATCCTATGTTGGATCGCACGCCTTACGCACGCGAAGACATGCGTTACTCCCATCAGCGACAAGAGCCGCCTGCTTACACATCGAGTAGTCGCTTCGGTGCCGATGCACCCGGGTCTGTTCCGTCTCAGATGGCGAGCGATCGAGACTTGGATCGCGAGCGACACCGCTATGATGCTCGGGACGGACGTGATCCTCGCTTCGGAGAGCCAGAGTACCGACCCATGCGATCTCCCATCCCTGCTGTGGCTGCAGCCTCGCCGGCACTCCGACCTGGAGCAACGCATGAGATGCTGCCTCCATACGCTCGAGGACCAAACAGTCACGTGGTTGGCAGCAACGGCTTGGTACCCAGACCGACGAGCCCCTATTCAAGCGCGCCAAATGAGCTCTCACGACACCCTTCTTCGCACAGTGTTCACTCTGGTGCGGACAGGGGACCACCATTTAGGATGGCACCCAGTTCGTCTGGCCATGCAGACCTCAACAGCCCCAGAGCTCCGCCTCCCTTGCCAACTTACGCTTCCTCGAAGGTCGAGCCATCGCCTTATGCATCGATGCCTCCCTACTCGAGCTTGCCACTCGACCCAGCCATGATGGAGGACGAAGCGCAAGTCGTCGATCCGGCCTTGCAGCGATCACCACTGCCTTCAGCGGCCTCAGCGCACAGCACGCCGGCTCCGGCACCTCGCTCGCTCGCCCAGCCTGTCCCCGACTCTCAGAAGCAACGTGAGAAGAGCGCCGGATCCAACGGCACGGACGCTCCGCGATCAAACGGAACCGATGTCAACGCAGGCAAAGAAAAGGAAGACGAGAGCGAGGTTCAAGATCGGGAGAAAGTGAGAGAACAAGCCAGGAAGATGGCTCGTTCGATGCGCCCCGACGCTTCGGACGCTGAGATTGAGAGGTTGGTCGAGAACTTTATTGGTGGCGGTGAGGGGTCGGCCTAAGTCGAGCGATACAAGTATTCCTGTGAACTTTGCAGATAGGTTTCCGTATGTACGCTACCTTGAGTTCTGGTTTTGGTCTCAACACGCAATGGGTTTCATCCAGTTCCATTTCCGTGTGTGAACAAAGATTGTGAGTACATTAAGCTGAGAGGCGTACAACCTTGAACACTTGCCACTCTTTGGGGACCCTCGAAATGCTTGCTCACGCTGCTGTCTGTGCTTCTGTAGGGCGGATAGGTGAGGGAGTAAGGGCCGAAAAAGCACCAAAGATCTCTGTCACATCAGCAACCCAAATATTTAACGTCAAGCAGACTATGGTCTGTGGGGAAAGCCTTACGATCCTGTTCTACACTGTGAAGCTGTCGTTGGCGAAACCTTTGAAGCCGGGACTCAACGCAGATTGGAGCGACTTCGGCTTCTTGACGATGCTCGAGTCTTCGACGTCATCTTGGGTCGGCAGGTCCAATCACCGGTTGATGTCGCTCACGCACTGCTTGTAATAAGAGTGCCAGTCTAAGAGCATCTGCCATGTCCTCACTGACAGATACAAAGAGTTGAAGTTGTACTAACGGAGGCTCGTGATGACGTCGTCATCAGCTTGGTGATCTGCTTCTTCAACTCCTCAGCGTCTTCTCATGATGCTTGACTCTCGCGTGCAGACACATGCTTGTTCGTCTCGATCGCCCCTTAATACACTTTCGTTCATCTTTCCAAGATTACGATTCCAATTCCAGTATAGCTAAAGACGAACAAAGATTCAAGAGAAGAGGGTTATTTCAGGGGCGAGAATGCGAATCCTTGTAACTTAGACCATGATCAAAGACGAATCTTTCCAGCTTCGATCTCCTTATAGTGTTCCGGCAAGAATCTGACATATCCATCTGCGTTGGGTGGCAACCAGTACAAGTGGTCGTTTCCGCATTTGTCGTGTTCGATACCTTGGTTTCTCAGCTGCACTTTTTGCTGTTTGACCGTACCCGTCTGTTCCATCGATGGAACGACTCTGATGAAGAGAGGTACGGCGTATTTGGGCAAACTCTTACGTACGACAGTGGCAAGCGCTTTGAAGTCCAATCCCTCAACATACTCGGCTGGAATAGCAGCGCATCCGGCCCGTCCATCGTGTTGAGGTACGAGAACACCGTAGACGTTGGCTTCACCAACAACTTGACCGAGGGCATTGGCGACTTCGGTGGTAGAAACATTCTCGGATCGCCATCGGAACGTGTCTCCCATTCGATCGCCAAAGTAGAAGAATCCGTCTTTGTCCTTGGACATCAAATCGCCACTACGGAACCAAGCGTCTCCCTTCTTAAGTGCGTCTTTAAGGATCTTCTTGGCGGTAGCTTCCGGGTTGTCAGCGTAACCTTGGAATTTGGACATAGAAGTGTTGCCAATTCGCATGACGAACTCTCCCGGCTCTCCCGGTTCGCATTCTACACAAAGACCCGTTTTGGGATCGCGGTAGATGTCTTCGGTAATAGCGTCGACTCGGATGATCTTGAAATCGGGTCGAGCTCTGGTGGCCAAAGTACCCATCCTTCCAACAGCGCCAGCTCCGAAAGGTCCGGTGTTGTAGTTCAACAGCGCACCGTTACCTTCGGACGAAGCGAAGAATTCCGAGATGACACGTACGCCATATCTCTCTCTGAACTTCTCCCAGACATCGGGACGCATACCGTTTCCGTAGGCCATACGAACGTTGTGCTGCTTATCCTTGGGCGAAGGAGGTACGGCGAGGAGGTAACGTGCGATCTCGCCAATGTATTGGACTACGGTAGCATTGTGCGTTCGAACTTCTTCCCAGTACTTGCGAGCAGAGAACTTGCGACCGATGATGACGGTAGTTCCGGAGTAGAGGGAGGCACCGATGCAGAGGAAAAGGGCGGAAGAATGGTAGAGGGGCATAGGTGTGTAGATTCGGTCTTTGGTAGAGAAGCCGTTGAAAGTGGGCCAGGCGCTGCAGGCGTTACCCATACGACCGTGGGAGCAGAGAGCGGCTTTGGGAAGACCGGTAGTACCACTGGTGTAGATGAGGGCGGCGGTACTGGCTTCACCTACGTCCTTGCGGTACTTGTCAGGGATGCGCTTGGCAGAGTATTTGAGGAGGTCGGAAGGTCCGAACTCAACCTTCTTGGCAAGAGGCTTGCTGACGGGTGCGGGCGGCTTTTCAGCATTACCATCGAGAGGTGTGATGCCGTCGTCGTATCGAATGAAGTGCTCGATAGGAGTCTTGGCGAGCAGCTCGTCTTGAACGTCAGAAACGGGTCCTTCGAGATACGGCTCGTAGATGAACAACTTGGCACGAGCAACGCTAACGCAGTGGACCAGACCCTTGTCGGTGAGCGAGTTGTTGATGAAGGCAGGTACAACGTTGATGCACATGCAGGCAAGGAACCATTCGATGATAGCAACAGAGTTGCCCATGAAGATGGCCACGCGGTCTTCAGCCTTGATACCTTGAGAGAGGAGGTAGTTGGCCAATCGGTGAACGTCTTTGGCTACTTGACCCCATGTGAAAGATTTGCCGAGATAGACGTATGCGACGGCATCAGGACGCTTTTGTGCCTGGTAGTCGAAGAACTCGTAGATGGAGATTTTGTTCCTCCAGGTACGGATCTTGCCCTTGATTTCACCTCCAGTGCCGCCTCTGCCGAGAACCAGATCGCTAGAGATACCGTGCTTGGCATCGAGGTAGGCGATAGCCGCCAGACTGGCTGCGGCTTTTGCGATAGCAGCCATTTTGTATGGTGCGGAACGAAGAAGAGCGATGGGTCGATGAATGCAGTCGTGGACGAAATATCAGTTACTGAAAATACTGTGTTAACGAGCCTATCCAAGGGCGAAGAAGCACAGAAGAGTTGAGACGTATCTAGAGAGTCCGGCTGCTGAAGACTAGGTCGGGAACAAGGAAGTTGGTAGTAGAAGCGAGCGTGCGAGGATCCAAGGTTCAGCGATACGGCGTGTGTACGCAGCAGAAGCAGCAGCGGCGGTCGTGGCTCTCGCAGATGCACTTGAAAGCCATCAAGACGTCAGTCAAAGTCGAGCGGAGTGTGGCCGAAGTGCCCGCTTTGGGCGTATGCTAGGATCAAGCGAGCAGGATATGCAGCATCGCAGTCTAAAGATGGCTACTCCACACCGCTCAGACCCCACAACGGCAAGAGAGGAAGGACAGATTTGGGCGTTGAAAGCCTCGTTTTGAGCTTGTCGCGATATCATTGAGTTACGAAAATTTGAAATGAGCAACGAAAAATTGAATACAGAAGTGAGTTTCACGGATCGACCTTGCTTGATTCAAAATGCAGTCTATGCGGGGAAAGCGGCTGTTGCGAAAGTAAGACTCTGTGCATGTCTTGAAACAGCTGAGCGGCAACGCATTCGTGAACCTGTGCGGTCACCACCACACTTTCCATCTCCTGACCCGCACAACTCGGTGTAGCCGAAACACACTTCGAACGACAGAAGCAAACGAAGGTGATTTTAGCTTGTCAATCACTGCAGACAGATCCAGCCCAAGTGTACAAACCAGACATACCAGTCACCCGTTACCAGCCGGCAGCATCTCATCGCAAGGCAACAAGGAGTAGAACTCCGTTTCGATAAGGGTCAAGATAGCGCTCTTGATCGCTGATAGACTCGACACAAGCGCTTACTTGCACGCTGCTGGCACGTGCGCAGCTTTTCGACCGTCTGGCTTGAAGCATCATACGCATTGTTGCGCTCACTATCCGACATCGGACGCACAGAGCGTAGCATGACAGAGTATCCTGGAACAACAGTGAGGATCATTTGAGGCAAGCGATCAACGCTAACAGCAACTCGACCGTCACAATGGCGCTCAACTGGGTCATGCTCGGCCAAGATGGTCGCACGCCAATGCCACTTCCTGAGGAAAAGGTGCTCTGCACCGTCCGCAAAGCTTCTTTGCAGTGAGTCGTCCAAGAGTAGTGCTCTCGAGTTTCACGGAAGGATGGGAATGAAGTGCTAATGATCCGAACTTCGCACATGGCTGGTACTAACAGGCTTGACTACGCACGCGAAGGCATCACGTACAAGGCCGACGGCGATGCATTTATCTCATCACATCGTGTAAGTAGCACGGGTTGCAGAGCTCAGCAACTTGACGCTGGCGAGTATGTGTCTGTGCGAACAAAGCTGACCTTTGTACATCCTATGCCGAAACGTTTCGCCACTCCTCATGCGCAATAGTTCGTTTTCATCCGTCAACCTCAAGCTAGCAGCAGCGAAGGGGTCCTCAACACGCTTTCCGTTCCGCTCGATCACTTACAGGCAAGCAAGTATACCATCCCAATCTTCACAGCGCCCTACCTTCAGGCCGATGTCTACTCAGTACCTCAGGGCGGTCTACCGGAACGTGAGCCTGGGCAAGAAGCGTACCCCGTGGGGAAGCTCAAGCTCTGGTTCATGGAATCGGGCGGCGTAGCGTTTCGAGATGCAGTCAGTAAAGGCAAGGAGCTATGGTCACAGAGGCAGCAAGCCGAGCAAGACCTCGATGCATTACGTGAGTTCCTCTCTTCCCTTCAAAGCTGACACAAATAAGGGATGTAAGTAACAGCGAGCTAACCCACCCACCCTTCCACTTCGCCTTGCTTTGTTGATTGCCGGCATTGTCTACATTTGTTCGTTGATTGATCGAACCTCGCAACCGCTCATAGCGGCCTACGAACCACCTGCGGCATCCTGATGCTTCACCGTCATTGTCCAAGGTTTCCGTTGCATGACTGATAAATCCTAATCGCATTCACTTCATTTGACTCTAGTGTGCAAGCGTGACAACGTCGAGTCGGCAACGCATCGTGAGTATTGGACCCTGCATGTAAACTCATACTCAAGCTTGTGGCAATTCTCAATCGGGCTAGAGGCTTGGCAGGATGGTCGAGATTCGCAACTCCACCCTTTTCGGATCATTTTCGGATTTAAAAATCAAAATTCGCCGTCAACGACGAGACACTGCTCTAACGCTGTGATGTCGATCTTCTGACCGTTGCCCGTCGGTGCCGTCTCTCTTCTGCTGTCACAAATCTGACCAGAGAAAACGCCGGTCAACGCACCGAAGAAAGACGTTGGTCGACACGGCGCCAACGTATCTTTCGCGAAGCTAGCGAGACTCGATCGTGATGTGCTTCGTGTACGGGTCCACACTATTGCAAACCTTCACGGACCATGCTCGCCGTGAATGGATACTTTTTTTATGACTTCCAGGGGCGAAATGCAATTCCCACGATTGCGTCCTGCAATGTCGTGTCCGAGTCACGGTGGCGAAGAAGCTTTATCCCACGACGAGTCATCGAGCTGGTCACATTGCATGGTTGCTCGCAACATGCGCGCAGATAAGGCCGTGCCTTTCATTACACAGCAGCGTTCCGCATAAGCAACAGGTCATGGCATGTTTAGGTTGGCATCCCGTTCAACGCACGGATATCACCATTACATACATGCTGATGCTTCTGTCAACACCAAAGCCCGCTTGATGCACTGCCTTGTTCAGACCGCCGGCAGGTTATTGTAGGGTGTAGCTTCCAATGTCTGTGCATGCTATACAACCATGAGACAGTGTCCGAAAGATGCAAAGTGGGTGACACGATGTCAACAACCGCAATCTGTGTTACAGTAAATGAAAGAGGGTTCCAAAGGCTGCACGGAAGCGGCTAGCACACACGCTTGTCATCATGTGCGTGGGTGAAAGGGTTCAATGATGTTGCGCAAAAGCCGCCAGGAGTGTGAATTCGGTCAATTTCTCGGCTTTACATTTCTCGATCTGAGCATCTCTTCTCTCTCGTCTGACAGTCACACCTCGCGCTGTTCCCCCACGCCTTCGCGTCGGTCATGTCAGTTTGCGCAGCGCAAAACTCCTCTCTTTGCGGCGCAATCACAATTCGATATTTCATCCCTTTTCCGCAATATAAATTTTATTGTGTTGCTGCGCATAGCCGGACAGGATCCGTCTAAACCGAGTCGTTGTTCTACCGAAATCAGTAGCGGTGTGTATCGAGGAGGGCCTCTTTGTCAGGCACATCAGATTCAGTTCTACTTGTCTGGCTCCTTCATTCCTTACTCTTTCCTTCGCATTCTATCACCCCCGAATCTTCCACTCGACTGGACAACCTTTCTCGTCTGCTCATATAAAGTGGTCCGACACCAAAGCTCGAACAACTTCGAGCTCTGCCAGCAAACCTCTAGACAACCTTCATACCCTTCAGGCGCTGGTCTTCGCCTGGGATGCACCCTCATTCTTCATAGAAAACCCTTTCACCATGCCGTCCGACAGCAGAAGCAGCAGCCAAAACCGTCCTCATCATCCACCAGCATACTTCGGTGCGGACCAGCCGCCTCTCTCATTGCAGTCACCGACGGCTTCTCAACCGCAATCGCGTAACACCTCGACGCCGCCTTCGTTGCGAGCACGCACTTCTTCCACTTCGGATACTCAACTAGAGTCCATCAACCAGCTTTCTGCTTCGTCTACATTCGCCCCAAACAAGAAGCATCACGATGGTCTGTCCCCTTCGACATCTTTTCACTCCAACAGCCATCACGACGAGCACCACGATCTGCCGGGTCCACTGCCTACCACGTATGCACTTCAACCATTAGCATCCCGTCTTTCTAGGACAGACTCCCGTAACAAGTCAACACAGTCGGCAGGGTCCACAAACGAGCAGGCAACCGCGGGTCGACCACGCTCCTCCTCCAACCGATCTCTATCCTATGTTGACGCAGCAGCGAGACCGAACGACCTGCAACGTGCATCATCGCGTGTTTCCTCGATACACCGATGCGTTGACCCGAACTATCCGTCAGCTGCTCTTGCCTTGACACTCACAAAGTCGGAGGATCCGGATGCCATCTACATCGACTGGCCGGCTGACGACCCCGAGAACCCTTTCAACTGGCCCAAAACGAGACGATGGCTCCTCGTTTCCGTTTGTTTTCTCTTCACCGCGTGCACCGCTTTCAACGGTACTGGATACCCCTCTGCTGCGATGCAAGGCTCAAGGGATCTGCACACCAGTCAGCTAGCTTGGATCGGTGGTAACACTGCTTTCCTCATGGCTGTGTCGATCACGCCACTCCTCCTAGCACCGCTTAGTGAAGTCTATGGTCGAAGCCCCATCTACATGGCTGCAGTCTTCCTCTTCACTGTGCTCTACATCCCTCAAGCGCTCGCCAAGAACATCACAACCATCATCGTCGTCAGGTGGTTCCAAGGTATGGCTGCCTCGGTCGGAAACTCGATGGTCGCCGGAAGTGTTTCCGACGTCTTCCACGCAAGTGAGAGAGGCTTTCCCATGTCGTTGTACGCTATTTCCGTATACATCGCCCAAGGTGTCTCGCCCTACGTTTCTTCGGTCACTGTCAACCGCGTCAACTGGCAAGTCATGTTCTGGTGGCAAGGCGGTCTCTCGCTACTCACCTACGTCCTGATGTTTCTCTTCCTCAAAGAAACCCGTGGTCCCGTCCTCCTCTCTCGACGCGCGAAGAAACTCACCAAGGAGACCGGCAAATTGCACAAATGCAGAGCCGACGATGAAAGACTCAACTTCTTCGTCATGGTCAAAGTCTCCCTCGTCCGACCGATGCAATACCTTGTCCTGGAACCGGTCGTACTCAGTTTTGCGCTCTGGATTGGCTTTTTGTGGGGTATCATCTTTATTTCGCTCGAAGCTATCCCTATCGTCTTTGCAGAATACGGCTGGACTCCGGAGCAACAACATATTCCTCTGCTCACCATCGCTGTTGGTGGTGTGATTGGATACTTTGCCAACTTCCATCAAGAAAAGTTGTACGCCGCTGCCGCACGCAAACACGGAGGCAAACCTCCACCGGAAGCAAGGCTCTACTACGCTGCCGCTGGCGCCGTCCTGGCACCCATCGGTCTCTTCATCTTCGCTTGGACAGGTCGATCGAACATCACTCCCGCAGCGCCCATCATTGGATTGACGATCTTCAACGCCGCTTTGTTCCCCGTCTACCTCGCTGTCTTCTCTTACCTCGCCGACGTATACGAGCGATACGCATCAAGCGCGTTGGCAGCGCAGAGTTTCTTGCGAAACACGTTCGCAGCATGCTTCCCGTTGTTTTCGAGGCAGATGTATGACAAGCTTACGCCCAAGTACGCTTCGACGTTGTTGGCCTGTCTAGCGGCGTTGTTGGGTGTGGTACCGTTTGTCTTGATGAAGTATGGTGATCGGATTAGGGGTAAGAGTAGGGCTGCGTTGGCGTTGGAGAGGGAGGAAGCGGAGGCAGCGGAGTTTATCGCGCATGAAGATGAGAAGAGGGCGAGGAGGGAAGCTAGGAGGCAGGCTAGGTTGGCTCGTCAACAGCAGCAAGGTGTGCCATCTGAAGCGGGAGTAGGTGGACAAGAGAGGGGTAAAGCTGAGGCGTTGCCGTTCGATGAGGAGAAGATCGTCGATCAAGATGATTCGATCGAAGGCGAGAAACACGCCCATCAGAGGGAAGACGACGGTACGAGTTCGGGTAGCATCACTCCCGCAGTGGGTGGCGAGCCTTTGCCGTCACGATACAACGCTGCTCAGCAGCCTGCCAACGGCATTAGACCCGAAGACTGCGACGATTGTAACAACATCAATCGTCTTCCGCCCACTAGCATTTTGTAGACCTCTTCACAAAATCGGAGAGCATTCCTTTCGTTCCGCTTACATTGCATACACCTGCATTTCACATTCATTCCATTGCATTGCCATCCACCTCAATCATTCATCTGCTTTCTCAAACGCTTGCGTCGTGTGAACTGAAATCCGCAACCGGGCTGGGCTTCTCGCCGAAGAAATCGTGAACAAAGTTCGATTGCGAAGCCTTTTTTTCAAAGTGACGAAAGTTGCGAGATGAACAACTGAATCCAGCGTTTCTGCCGCATCTTCATCGAGTGGGGTCCTGCGCCCACTTACGATAAGAGAGCCTGGCGTTACTTCGACTTTGCCCCCTGCCTAGCTTTCAGCTGCGTCTTTTCGGGCAGAGCTGACGTCTTGGCCTCCTTTCCTTCTCCCTTCTCTGCCTCTGTTCCCCCTTTACCATCCGTCTTCTTACCCTCGATCTCCTTCTTCCCCTCAACCTTTGCATCCTTCGCGTCCTTCGAATCCTTCTCCAGCGTCTGTCCGAACTCGTTCCTCCTCGTCGGATCCACACCGTAGATCCACTTCTGGTACAAAAAGATAAAGAAGACCACATCGTCCCTAAAGCAAGCCAACCTATGCAGCGTGGGCATCTTGATACAGAACGCGAAGAGATCGTCTACGAACGTGCCCAAAATCTTATAGACAAACGTCTTGTGGTTCATACCCGCCGTACTCTTCAATTTGTAGTTGACGATAAGTTGGGGTACGAGGGAGACGAAACCAAAAGCGTAGACAAACGAGGTCGCGGTGGAAATGATGAAGCTCCACCATCCACGATGTGTCTGATAAAGCGCCGAATAGATCGTGTACCCAACGAGGACGGGTCCGACGGCGATACCGACGTACTTGAAAGCAAGCTTGTCGAATTCCTGCGTCTTCTTTTCTTCTTCCGAAAGTTTGTGCTTGTCTTCAATCTTGAGTTTGTACGGCAACCAGGACCTTGCGTCCTCATTGGCCACCAGACCGACAGTAACAGCTTTGGTGAGCTTCCAACACTCGATCAGCACACCTACCGCTTGACCGGCCAAGATCATCCAACTCGTATCCTCGTTATTGTCGAGCAAGTACAGAGTGATGATGAGTTGGACGACAATGTTGGTTACGATGCTTCCGACCGACACGCCTGCCAGGTCGTCTTTGTTCTTCCAATGGCGCACGTCGGAGGAGAACGCAAGGAACTCGAATAAGCTGTGTAGCACAGAGACAATGATCGTGAGGGCAAGGAACCAAGGATTGGTTTCAAGAAGCATCGTCTTGATCATATCGATCTCTCCACCCGTTACACCGGCCTGTTGTCGATCGAACGATTCGCCGAGCGCAGCGAGCATCTGGAACTTGAACCACGATTGATGGTAGACGTTGATATGCAACGCCAACTCGTCCACCGTTTCGTTGATCGGATGCATGTGCTCCTTCAACAACCAGAAGTCGTTAGGGAAGAGTGTAGGATAGCGCAACACGTTGACGGGACGACCAGCTGCATACGCTTGCTCCAACAACGCAGCCGCTTTTGGATCCACCGGATGAGGAGCGGCGATCATGTCGTTGGTAGACGGATCACGTACCACCGAAACATGTTGCAGAAGAGGTGGTGGAAGTTGGTTCAGCTGAACACCCATATCGCCTTTGTCTTGAACCAGTGCGAGGGTAAGATTGCGATGCCAGTGACCGACGATCTTGACCGCTGGCTCTTCTTCTTCCTCTTGTTCGGCTTTGGTGTTGTCCTCGTCCTTGTTAAAGAGGTTCTTCTCCACCCTCTTCCTTTTCAACGGCATGAGTCGCGTCAACAACTTGCGTGTACGGTACACTCCCAATGGGTGATGATTCGCATCGTTGGGATTGGGACTGATTCCATGCTGCGTTACGACAAAGTCGGCCCAAATACTTGCATTGGTCTTACGCACATCATCGTTGAGCTTCAACACCAGATCGACATCCCTCGTCATCCCCGTATCGCTGAGTGGGATGTCGGCCCACTTGACCGCCGCCAAAGGGCTCAGCTGCCCATCAACGCTACCCTTCGAGTAAGAGATTTGGGCACGTTTCGAGTCGTGCAAAGGATCACGGAGCAAATCATCGAGATTTCCATAGGCGTCAAAGGAGATAGCGGGTGCGTGGACGAGTCCGCTTCCAGGGATCAAGTCCGATTGTTGCGACTTGAGAACCTCTGCATCTGGTGCAGGAGCCGAAGAGATGTAGATGTAAAAGTCGAGCTTGGCATCGTCTCCCCAAATCGGCTGAGCGACGTTGGCTGGTCCTTTGATCTGCGGTGCAGCAGCGCCAGTGACCGGAGCAGTGGTTGCTGGCACCTGCGCACCGCCAATAGCATCCGAAACGGTGGCGCTGGGTGCAGGATCAGCAAGCGAAGCGCCTGCAGATTGATCGACAGGAGTTTGACCGAAAAGCTTTCCAATATACCCAGTGATAGGACTCTTTGGATTAGTAACGGCAGTGACACCGGCGTACATCAGAAGAGCACGGCCGAGCGTCCACTTCCAGTTTGCGCGCTCGGGTTGTTGATCTTGCGCCGCGGCTGGTGGCCCAGCACGAGCGGCTCCTGAAGATGACATGATGTGTCTTCTTCGCGCGGTCGAGATGTCTTGGCGTGATGATGGTTGCCGAGATGAAAGGTATCAGTACAATGAGAAGACGGTGCACGCACGGGCGTCTGAGAAGAACACGCGGCGAGGCTCTCAAAATTCACGTCGCTCCACCCCGCAGGTTGGCCGATCTGGCGAAATCAGGGTTCATTCGCCGCACGTGTTTGCTCACCCGACTATGAGGACATCATCGCTCCTCACCTCCTACGTCGCTATATGCTTCTGACTCTGGGGGCAAACGAAATCTGATCTCAATGGACGGCATCCGGATTGAATGGGCGATCCATGCTGTCACAGGCTCATTTCACAATTGTCGCTTGACGCAGCTATGGGATAAAAATGCTAGTTGATTGCTAAATTTGCTATTGTGACTCCGCACCTGGCGAACTAGTGCTGGGCGAAATGCCTGTCGAGGCTGGAAGAATGAGGCGCTACAGATCAGAGCTCCATGCTAATGTCATCTCGGTCATCCACATCATTGATCATCTCGTCTTCGGACGATGCGAGTCGTGAATGTGCCAAGCTGCTGAAACCCTGTTCAGATGCGGTGTCATTCATCATGGCCACATCCTCACTTTCGTAACCAGCAGCTACTCTGCTACTGCTGCTCATGGGTCGTCTTTCCTCAGCGTCGACGGCATGGAGACTCTGCGCAGCCTGTTCCAAGCTATTCACGATGCTCGAGGATGCCTCGTTGGCGTCAAGTCCACTCGTGCGTCGCACAGGTGTCTGTGCAAGCGGAGAAGACACCATCGAGGGGCGGTATCCTTGGAGAGTGGATGGCTCACCCATCGACTCGCCGTATCCGAAGCGGGCACCGTGAGCACCGAACTGGCTGAATCCACTGGCGGATCGCTGCTGGTGCAAACGATGATGCGGCTGCGGTGTCTGTCCACGAAGAGGTCCCTGATGGAATGCTGCCTGTCCATATAGACCAGCATACCTGGCTGCCCTCGAAGTCGCGCCGAGATCCTCGTCATCCGAGCGAGCGCCCATGTTGGTCTCGGAGGACTCGCCGTGAGTGGTTGCCTCCGGCGAGATCGACCTTTCTGGAGAGGGAGCATCAGCTCGCACTTCAGCGAGCCTATGCTGCAATCCAATACCTCCTGGCCTCCTCGTTGCCCAGTGCCCGAGCATCTGATCGATCTCGCCGGTGGCAAAGTCCTGCTCGCCAACGACACCTGGAGTAGCACGACCACCAAGCGCAAGCTCATCTGCTTCTCCGTTCTGCGATGCAATTACCGGAGGAGGCAACGGCCTTCCTGCAAGATCAGTGCGCTGAGGAGCCTGAGGCGGTGCCTCGCCTTCCCGTGCTCGAAGACCTGCTGCCGCTGCCGCAGCAGCGAAAGCGGGAAGGATGCCTTGCGTCTGTGCAAGTCGTCGCTCTGTCTCGTCTTCGCTGATGTCCGAGCCGTCGACTGTGTCGAGACTGGCCAAGCTTGTCACCCTGCGATCACGAAGATCCTGACGCAGCATCGTCGAGGGCAGACCCATCGAGCCAGGCACGACGCCACGGCGAGGTCCGCGCGGAGCTTGCGCAGGGCTGTCGACAAGCGAGGTACGCGAGGGCGACGAAGAGTTGGATGCATAGGCGTCAATTTGGCCGAGAGTGTCACCGGCACGTCGAGAGGTGAACCATGTCGACGTTGACGCCGACGCCTCGGCTGGAGCGATCCCATCTGTGTAGGGTGAAGACATCATCCCGAGCCGCGGCGCACCAGGCCCAGATGGGTTGTTCGGCCACGTCTGTTCGTCCTCGCTGGCGGTGACAGGTTGCCTGTGGTCAGAGACCATGTCAACGGACGAGGTGGACGAGGAAGCGTGTCGATGCATCTGTGCAGTGCCGTTGCCATGAAGTACCGATGAGGCCGGAGCGAGCGTGTTGGGCACTGGCGCATCCCTATGTTGGCCATGGGTGCCTGCCTCGGTCCCGTACATCGCGGCTCTGCGATGAGCCGAAAGAGCTTGAGATTGTGGCATCTCGATACCACTTGACTGGGAAGGCCCCTCCGACACACGCCCGTCAAGCGATGCAGCAGAGGCTGTGCCTGGACGAGCATGCACTGAACGGCTGGTGCTTGACTGTCCATCGCGGTCGGATCGTGAAGCCATCGGCAGTGACGATGCATGAGGCTGGTGAGCTGCGGCCGCCTCGCCAGAGTGCCATCGCCTGGCGTCCCGGTGGTTTGCATCCATCTCGTCAACATCGATAGCTTCTGCACGCGCGCGGTCGGCCGTGGCGGGACGCCCAAGCATGCCGGTCTCCTCTGCGGGCAGACCACCACCGAAACCTGCTGTTTCAGCACCATGACCGTTCATCGGGACGATCTGTGGCGCTACGGGAGCATCACCATCTTCTGGACGCCCAGCCCCATGAGACTCGCCAGCCTTTTCGCGCTCTTTGTCCTTGGCATCGGTCTCATCTGCTTTGGCGCTGCACCAGTAGCGATGTCCCATCTGCCAACCCTTGCTCTGGCACTGCTTGCTGCAGTACTTGGCTTTGCGGCATCGTCGACATTTGGCAAATTCTCGCGGGTACTCTTCCCACTTGCCGCAAAGCATATTGGCGCACTGTCGAATACCGCCTCGCGATTCGTCTTTGCGACAAGCGTTGCGCATGATCACACCAGCCCAGTACTGAATCTCCATCGAGAGCCGCGGCGCAGGGTATGCAGCGGAGTTGCTACGCGAGGAGCGCAGTGTGAACTTTTCGGCGATGGAAAAGACATTGCGACGAGGGGGCTCGGATGGGTCCCAGCTCTTGTTGCGCTTCGTAGCCTGCTCGAGCTCTTCGTTAAGCGCGTCCAGCGGGCCCATCAAGGAGGAGCCGGTGAAGTCGGACGAGTGGAAGAGGATGCGAACATGGGCGTACTTGGAGAGGTAGGCAAGCAGTTGCAGACTGAGCAGCACCTCTTCCTCGCGATAGACTACATCGATGCCCGTGCGCGCGTTGGCATCGGCAAGGTTGCTGAGCTGAACGACGGCAGGATGGGCCCCTGCTGGATCGGCTGCGGGCTGAGCAGGTCTAGCAGCTGGCTGTCGCGCTTCATCACGGGGGGCGGCGTGTCGGTGCTGATGCTGATGGTGGTGATGGTGAGGCGCCGGCTCGTTACCCGCCATCTGAACGTCTTCATTATGAGCGGCGAGAACTTGATGGGCGTGTTGTTGGTGCTGATGACGGTGAGCATGCTGATGATGGTGGTGGTGGTGGTGGTGATGATGATGATGGTGATGCGGCGCATGTTGGGATGCGTCAGGCTGTGCACGAGCGCGACTCACTTGCTCTTCGTGTTGCTGCTCATGCATTTGACGTGCCTGCTGCTGGTGACGTAGACGATGCTGCTCGGACGCAGACTGCTCGAACGAGGTGGTGCCGGTGCTAGACTCGCCTTGAGACCCGACCTGGGCCGCGAGGGCGTTCGAAGCCAGATTGGTCGAAGTTGCATCTCTTGATCCAGAGGCGGAGGAAAAGTCGCGTGACGGTCGTACAGTATCCTGCCTCTCAAACAGGGGCGGTGCGATGGCGCTCGTTGGCCTATTCGGCGTGACGTAGCTTCTCGACGACGGAGGCGACGAGTCGTGGCCTGACAGTGGAGCAAGTGCGCGACGGGCTGGCCGAGGAGTACGGCGTTCTTCTACATCGTCTTCAGCGTCGCCGTTCGCTTGGTTGCTGATCAACATGGGATCCGAGTCGTTCGAGCGTACGGCTGAAGATTGGATCGCATCTACCTCGCTGTCATCAGCGTCGTCTGCGAACATCTCTGCGTCTTCGGCGCCGTCAGAGCCACTGCCGCTCGCTTCGGCAGCGTGACTGCGCAAGTCCTCGGAAGAGCCAACGCCAGCCAAATTTCTTGCGTCTGCCTGGGCTGATGAGAGTGGCCGAGGCGTCCCGTTGGGGCCAACAGAGGTTGCGCTGCCCGAGGTTGAAAGGGAAAGGGGATCAATCCCTTCAATCAACGGCATGGCGGCATGAGCGTCGTTGGAGTCAACAACCGGCATGGGCGTAGCCTGCGGTGGTAGGAAGTCGTCGACACCGCTTTGGGCGTCCATGCCGGCAAACACCGACGAGCGCCTGGCGGAGATTGGGTCTTCAAGCGGGGTTGTTGGTCGCGTTTCCGTAAGCAGACGGTCGTGTGTGTTGGAGATGGCCGGAATGGCTTGTGAGGGTTGTGCTGGTGTGTAATGAGATGAGTGACGAGACTCGACGAGACGGTCTGAATCTGAGGGCGCGGTTTGACCCGAGGCTCGACTCTGGGCATCAGCATGCTGCGCTTGCGACGAGCGAGCGGGTGCTTGCGCTATTGCCTCCTGAGGCGCATAGTATTGCCGTGTGCGGTCAGCGTCGGCAGCTGGAGGTTCCGCGTAGGAGGTGGAAGCAATCTCATGGCGTTCTCTGCTTGTGCGGTCCTCACGCCGTGCTTCGTGGCGTTGATGGTGTAGCAGAGCCTCTTTACGCCTCTCGTCTTTCAGTCGGTCCATACTGCGGAGGTAGGACTCGAGGACGCGAATGGTGACAGGGACCATGCCTGCCTCGACCACCCTGGTTCGGACGCTTTCGCTACCACGCACGCCAATGTTGACGACGCACTGGAAGGCTAGACTCCACTTCCACACGGCTTGCATCTCCTTGATGGAGAAAGCGCGTACCTGAGGTGACGGGGTTTTCGGCACGGTGCGTAGGATACGGATGAGACGTTCGAGACCTCCATCAAGGGTGACCATCTCCCTGATGCGTGGAGAGGTGGAGGTGAGGTAGGCGAGATGATTGAGCGAATTGATGAGCGGCAATGTAGCCGTGCAGTCGATAGCTCTGCGATCATAGACGGCGGAGGAGATGCAGACGCTCGCCTTGTTTTGAGCGGGATTGCAAAAGTTGGACTCCCTCATCGCGGCTACAGACGGTCACGTACGCAATTGAATGCGTACGTATGGTGGTTTGATGCAGGTCGCAGGCTCGAGTCGGCTCGTACCTGTGCTGTGCAAAAGTGTTGCGTGGTGTGGCCAGCAATACGGCGGAAGGGTCAATGGCAGATCGTGAATGACCGTTGACTATTGCTGAGTGCCGCAAAGCTTTACGTGCTCCGCATTGACGCGCGGGTCCGGACTAGCTCGAGGAGCTTGTGATGCTGTGGAGGTGCGTCAGGCGAGACAGTGCGAGTCGGAGAAGAGCAGGCGAAATGAGCTGGAAGGCGCGTCCAGGATGGCTAGGGCGGCTACGTGATCGCTGTTGCTGCAGACGAATCGGAGTCCGGGACTGTGCTGAAAGGCGCAACTGTTCCGAACGATGAATGCACCAAGCTTTGTTGGAGTGACGGGAACTTGAAAGCAGGGCACAAGGATGATGAGATGTAGCAAGATGGCGAGCACGAGATGAAGTCTGTCTGGTTGGTTGACTGAGAGCTTGTCTTAGAGCCGGCCGTGGTAGTAGAGGTGCTTTTTGAGCTGAGTTCGTACTTGGAGGGTTCTAGTGACGACGATCAAGCTGCTCGAGATGACGATGAAAGAAATACAATAGCCGAGATGCTGGGGAATGCTGTTGCTACGAGATGCTGGACGATATGCAGATGTTGAAGACAATCAAGGTTGGAGGTGTACAAGACAAGGTGGTAGTAGCTGGTTGCAGCGGTTTGAGCTCCGAATGAAGTAAGGCTGAGTAGGACGCGCAAGCAGAGTTACTCGGAGCGCCGGACATAGATCGGCCGCGGTGGGCAAGGCTAAGAGAAGTAAGGTTGAAAGAGATGAACTTTGACTGAGCCCAAAAAAGAGACGATGAGATGCTGAGTTTGTAGAGAAGGTACGGTGGTCGCGCGTCAGGATGCCGATACTCGATTGAATTTGATAGAGTTGGCACCTTGGGACGACGACTTTGATGAGGATGTGAAGAGCTGGAGTCAAAAGAGAAAGAGAGCAAAGCGAAGGCTCGAAATGACGGAGAGAGAGGGGCTCAAGCTGTACCGAGGCGAGAGCAAAGAGCAAGAGACAGAGGCTGAGGCTGAGGCTGAGACTGAACTGCAAGGCGCTCAGCAGATCGCTGCTGCTGCTGCTGCTGCTGCTGTCCGCCTGATAGGTGCTGCAGCCAACGCGGGTCAAAGTCACACTTTCCTTTCTCTCTCTGTTCTGTGTCTGGTCAGCCAGCCAAGCTACTGTGTAGCCAAAGAGCCTGAAAATGGCGGAAATTGCACTCTCCTTGTCAAAGCGGGGCTAGGCGTTGCTCAGCGCAGCTTTGAATGATTTCGCCATTTTCCAGCTCCATTTTGGACTGACGGTCTGCACTGCTGCTGCCACAGAGCTGAGCTGCATAATTAGAACTCGCAATCCCGATCTCTGCCTGAATATCAAGTTTGACTCTCA
The DNA here is from genome assembly GCA_001736125.1 of Pseudozyma tsukubaensis. Lineage (NCBI taxonomy): Eukaryota > Fungi > Basidiomycota > Ustilaginomycetes > Ustilaginales > Ustilaginaceae > Pseudozyma > Pseudozyma tsukubaensis. Next base: position 53,056 of record MAIP01000015.1, on the reverse strand, counting down.
GATCCCGATCGGAACTTCACTTCATTGAGTCTCAGCAGGATCGCGTCTCTTGCTCATGGCCCCCTCTCACACTCTCTCTGCCTTTTATCGCTGTTTCAAGCCCTTCGCGAGTGTCTCGGTGCTCTGACGTCGATTTCACTCTGACTTCGAAAGCAATCACAGACTAAACCTTCTGAGCCAGCCATGTGGACCCTGAAGCTTCCATTCCCTGCTCTTATGAATCGAAGAGACTGACGATGGCAATGTTGTAAATGCATTGCTTGATTCGCATGCACTATGCGGTGCGAGTTCATGAAATTGAGAGTCTCAAAATGTCTCTAAAATGGGGACATGTGAGGGCGACAGCGAGAAAGCGGGGGTCGGGCTTTGCTTCATGCAGCGGGCTGATCGAGTTCCTGTCTACTCTCCATCACTACTGGTCCGTGGAGATACCAATTACACCATCAACTCGGGATCGGATTGGGAGCCGACGTCGGTCACAAGTCTGTGTGATCAGCCATCTTGTAGCGGTGGAATGTGTGCGCCACGTTGAAGGACAAGTCTCGGTCATTGCCGAATGTCAAGAAAAAACCTACTGCCGCCATGAACCCCTTACATCTCGCGTCCCATCTCACAGTCTTTTGACCAGGCTCGTTCCTTCTTTGGATCCATGTGGTTGTTGATTCCCACCTCGGCTGCGGTATTCGAAGTCTTTTGTGTCGCAAGCCCCTGACCTTTCCGTTGCGCATGACACGGCATGGTATGGCATATATCGCTCGCATCGCCGCCTTTCTTCTCATCCCCTCGGACAAAGCTGTCAAACCGCATTGACGCCTCTTTTTCTGGAAAGCCACGCAAAGCTCACCTTACCGACCGTACTCCTCGTCCGATGATCGCTTGCATACTACGATTTGGGAATTCTCACACACAAAAGCAAAGGCTACAAACTTGCATATTTACCAATGTATGTAATTGAAGTCGAGCCAAATGCACTAGGAAATAAATGTGTGGTGAACAAGAAGAAATAAAGGGGATCGTGAAGCGATCATGAAGAATCGAACCCAGATCAAGAAGACGAATGTTTTGCGCGAATTGGTATGGTAGAAGTAGAAGAATGTGGTATGATGATGAAAACTTGCCTGTCTGTTTCAGCGCTTACACTGAAGCAAAGAGCTGGTGCGCCGCTAGTCATACTAGGTCGGGACAGAGCGGAAGGGAAATGCAAGGGTATTCGTACATGGGATAAGCAGATAAGCTGGTCGGTCGTTGGCAAACAGCGTGCGTGTCGTTACAAGGTTTAGGCGCAAAGCGATATGCACCCGTAGGAGAGGAGGCCGTCCATAGATACACCTAGGCGTAAGAGGCTACAGCAAAGCAATCGAGGCGAGCAGTTGGGAATGAGAAAGAGTCTTAAAAGAGTGTGGGTCTCGCCTCGATCCTGCTGAGCTATTGGTCTCTTCGTCGGGTATTCGCGAAGATTCAGGTTCGTCGATCTGTATCTATGCTTGGCATTGGTGTAAGGCCGTTCATCTTTACTGAGCAGGCTGCCCTGACTGAGCAGCTGCAGCGGCTGCCGCTGCCGCCATCAATGCACTGTGGTTCTGGTACGCCCAGTCGCGTGCGAACACACTGGCCTTGAGGAACTTCTTGTTGGCATACTTGCGGTAGACGAACTGCTCTTCAAAGCCAGGGTCCAGCAAGCGTTCCAACAAGAGATTCGCGCCAGGTACCAGCTGCTCTTCGGTAAAGTCAGAGTAGTAGACGAAAGCATCGTCCCACTCGCCTCCCAACATCTTCTTGGCGAGGAACATGCCGACGGCGGCGATCAGGCTAGGTCGTGCACGCAAGAAGCGGTGGTCCAGCAGCGCCAGCTCCATCAAGAACTTAGACAGTGTTCGTGTACGAATGTCGTAGTCGTCCGCTTTGGAGATCCTTCGCACCCACGAGTAAGGTGAGCAGTACGATGAAACATTGAAATCGAGTGTCGAGAGAATGATGCGCTCGCCTTTCAAAATTTCCTCCTGAGAGTATCCACCCTCGGTCATGTAGACAAACTCCTTGACACTTGGCGCCAAGATCTCTTCGTACTTGGCTGCAATGAACATGGCAGTGACACCGACCAGCTGAAGCTTGGCAAGGCTGACGACACGTACGCTGAGGAAACGGTCGACCACGTTGATGGCGATCCACAGTGTCTCTGGTAGCATGTGGTAGCGCATGTGTACCTGCAACAGCCAGTCGACGAGCGTGGCACGCATATGCCAGTGGATCTCGCTTTGAAAGTCCATGTAGTTGGGGTTGGCCATGGTCTCGCGCTCGCAGCGTGCCATATAACTGAAGATCTCGTTCGAATATTCAGCAACCATGCTGGTGTCGCGCACCTCATCGGGATCGAGACCCATGATGATCAGTTCATCCTCGTGTGCGGCCAAGTCTGCCGAGAGTTGACCAGCGGCTACCGCTTCGGCCCTTTGTGCTTGAGCACGAACTGCGCGGGGCTGAATGACTTCCTCCTGGTATCGAGACTTGATCAATGCCACTTTACGTCGTGCAGCTTCCTCGAGCTCGGGATGTAATGAGACGAGCCCCTCAGGATCGATGTTCAGGTCGAGCAGATCACCATCTTCTGCCGATGTGACGCTCTCGGGTCGGGCCGCTGTGCCTAGTCGCTCCGACTCGAGCCAACTGGCCTGGTCTGCGCCTACATCTTCTGTGTCATCATCGCTGCTAGACGTGGAGTCGACATCCGACATTCCGTCCTCTTCCAGATCCTCGATCTCGGCATCCTGAACTCTGCTTGGACCGGCTTCCTTCTGAATGGCAGCTTCGATGGAGCCCGAACTTTGGAAAGGTGGCAGTAGTCGGGGTGCCTCCACCTCCATAGACTGGACACCACTAGAGACGAGGTTTCTCTGCTCGGAAACAGATCGTGTTGGCCCTGGCAATCGTTCTTCTGTCGTGGAACGAGATCGTGCCTCGCGAAGACGGGTCATGCTCTTGGTGTGCTGACCGCGGAGGCCGTTGTGGCCAGGTGCCAGCTTGACCGCACCATCGACGGGTGCTTGGCTCCGTGCCAGACCGGCACGGTTACTGACATCTGATAGTGCTGCGCGTGGTTGCATGGCTTTTGGTTCGATTCGAAGCTTGCCTGTTGCTGAAACGCCTGATGCTTTTTGACCTTTGACCTTGGCGAGTGGGTTGGAAGAAGCTTCGGTGAGGTGAATGCGGTCACCGCTGCGAGAGGCTGGAATTCCACCGGGTCGGGCAATGCGGGATCTTGTGACCGTAGGTTGCTGTTCGACACCAATTGGAAGTTGGTAAGCATACGGATGCATGAATACTGACAATAATGCACTGCTCGCTGCAGGAAAGAAAGAGAGGGACTTACTCTGACGGCTGGCTGAGCCATATTGTACCGGAAATCAACAAGAAAATGAGATGCAACGCCTGGAGCGCGAAAGAGCAGCTACAAGTTCGGGCTAGGATGAGATCGGGCCTGCGAACAAGACGTGCATGTGATGGCTTTTGGGCTGATCAAACTGCGAGCTTAAGCTGATCGAAGTGTCGGCTTCGTGGATATGGTCGCTGCAGAGATGCTGTTGTAAGCAGCTGTTGTTACGAACCGGAGCCTGGGACAACAAGGTATATGCCTGGGGTCGTAGTAAAGCGAGCAGGCGAGCGGAAGCTAGCTTTATGCAACTTCACAAAGAAACGGGCTTGAGATGGAGGTTGCTCAAGTAAGATGCTGTAGGAGTGGTATCTAGTCGCTTTTGAGTAGGAATATCAAAAGGTGTATGAAGGATGCGATTGGAGATTAAGGCGGGCGATGAAGTTGATGATTTTGAAATGCTTTGCTGAAAGAGGAAGGCAGACGAAGAAGGCGACGGTCACGGCCGGGGCTGGATGGAGTCTGGGACAGTCTGAGATGTTCCAAATCCTGAGATGCTGAGAGTGATGCTAGGCGGAAGTTGCGTTGTGTGCAAACGCTTGCGGGGTGCGGAGCGGTTGGATGAGGAGAAGATGTCGAGATGGAGCAAAGAAGAAGATGAGGCTGTCGATGGTCAGACGCACTCGCTCTATAGAGACTGTTGACGCCAAACGAAGCACAACAGGTCGAGAATGGAGATGATGGATGATGAGGACGACCGCAACGAAGCCCAGATGGTCGAGGTGATCACGCAAAGGTGAAGAGGTGAAGAGGTGAAGAGGTGGGACGAGGAGAATGGAGGTGAGGAAAGGATGAAGGAGACGGATAGAGATGGATGAGGAGCAGGATGAAGTTGAGGCTTGGCGAGGTCGACGGTACGGCAGGCAGCGTTGTGGGTGATGAGGGACGGACAGGTCAATGAGACAAAGTTGCAACGGCAGCTGGAAGAGAGCAGCAGCAGCACAGACACACACACACAACAGAAAGAGACTCAAGCAGAGACACAAACACACAAACTGACAACCAAAAATAAATAAATGATAAAGTCGCTTAAAATTATTTTTTCAGAGAGGAAAAAACAAAGCTGCCACAGCGGACAGTCAATCTCGCCGACCTGTTGTTTCTCCAAAAAGCGCTTCTCGTGCTGCTTCTGCTGCTGCTAGCTTTCCTTTTTCGAGTGTGTGCTGCAACCAAGCTTAGTGCAAGCTGAGAGTCAAATGTCCTTCACAAGCGTGTGCTGATCTCGAACGTGCGAGTGAGAAAAGAAGCGACCAGGCTTGATATGAAATGAGGCGGATGTAGTGCAAAAAGAAAACGAGGGCCAGACTGCCAGAGCTAACAGCTGAGGCGCATGCGAAGGGTTGATCTGGTACAGACAGACAGAAGGGCTCGACCGGACGTGCTTTTCCATAGCAGATCGAGGCAACATGACCGCTTAACATGACGAGATCACAAAGCTCTCTCAGGTGAGTTGAGAGCAAAAGAAGGCCTGGAAGGTAAAAAGAAAATATGAAAAACAAAACAAAGATGCATGTTCATGCGTTCATCTGCAGCCTTGCTCGAGCGTGAGCGCACGGACGAAACAAAGTTGTCAAAGTACTGCAGTGCACAGTGTGCCATGGGCCGTGGGACAGACAGAAAACGGGCACAAAGTGTAGTTAGCGAATAAGGCGACATTGCGAGGCGGGGGAGACTGTCTTCAAACAAGATTGTCGCATCGAAAGACTTTTGGAATCTTCCAAAGGGTCGACAGCAGCAGCAGCAGCATGGCAAGATCGAGATCAGGCGGGCTCATTGTCAGGGTCATTCAGGGCCAACATAGAGCCCGGGATCACAGTTTCTTGTTGTGCAAAGCAGCAGCTGCCTGCAGCGTGACTGCTTGCGTGGTGTGACTGTCACACAAGTGGGACAGGGCCATGGGAAAAGGCGGAAAGGCCGAGCGGAGAGAAACGCACTTGCAGACAAACACGGAGCCAAATTCAGGGTCTGGAAAGCCTCAATCGTTTCACAAAGTCACCTTGTGCAGCTCGCTTGCAAGTTAAGAAAAGCAAGAAAAACAGCGTCAGAGGAGCTGAAATGCACAATTGTGACAGACGCAAGAACGCAACGACATGCAGCCGCGATCCTCATCATCACCCTCACCAAGCCAAAACACGCACATAAGAATAAATAAACACGATCTGGCACATCAGAATATTATTAAAAATGAAATTCACCACCAAAAGAGGTACTTTACAATTCAGGCAGCCCACACAACATGCAGCATGTGCTTGCAGCGGAGCGGAGCGTGGAAATTCCGCTTCCTCTGGCAGACAAAGACAGAGAGCAATCAATCACTGCTGCACACACTAGGGCCAGCATAGGCGCTTTTACCAGTTCACCGGGCAAACAGCAGCTTTGAACCCGAAGCGCTCCTTTCCAAGAACAAGGCATTGGCGGAAGTCCAAGTCTGTGCCTGCAGCCGATGCAGACAGCATGGAACCTCATGGCTGGCCTGTCACAACCACGAACCAGACCATTCGCTCAGATGCACATCCGTCGGTTGAAGGCATTTCACGTCGGTCGAGCCCAAGGCTTGGCAAACGTCAAAGAGGTGAGTCTCCGCGAACAAGAGCAAAGTCAATGCAGTCGCTCAGAGAAGGTCTCGGTCTCGAGCTGTACTGTGTATCTCAGCGCCCCAAAGTCAGCAATGCTCCAACTCAGAAGCGCTTTCGCAGTCGTTTCACTCCAGAACGAGTCTTGTGTCGATATGTTCAACGGTTGTGAGTCTGCCTCGTGATCGCGGTCTCAGTGAATGTGTCATTTCCCATCGACAGGCCGAGGTATAGGAAGGCTGGTCACTGCAAAAGCCGGCGATTCTACATTTTGCGAACACACAGCCGACGCAAGGAAAATGGATCGGAATGCGACGACATCGATCGAGAGCAGCAAGCGACCTACTTGCACTCAGTGTGACAGTTGGCATCCGCAACTTGTCCGAGACCTCCGACAGCCCTCTCGCACGCTAATGCTCCTCGCACTCTACAATTTCCTGCCATCTTAAAGCGTCGCAATGAGTTGCAACTCGAGACTTTCGACGAATGCAAGGTGAATCGGTTGCTCGACGAGCCATCTCAGTTCGTTGATAAGCGAGCATTGTAGGGTCCTTCAATCGAATGACAGCTCTGTCAACAGCATCATGTTGTTCCTGACCTTGGTCCCTCCATCGTGTTGAGCAACAGACCCTATCATTACGTCACGTTGGCATGTTTAAGACCTCCGTGAAGTGACTTTGGCCTTGACGAATCGACACACTGACACGTGAGCGCGTGTACTCGCTTAACAGCCTGAAGCCTCGACATCGTCGATCATGCCCAATGCACGACTTCGAATCAGCCTTGCACTGCAGCAGCTAGCGCCGAGTAAGAAGCGTCAAGAATGAAGGCCAGATTGCGATCGTCTAGGACAAGCAGCATGCCGGGACGAGGTTGCGGATAGCTATCGGAGAGGGTCTCGAAGAGCAATTCGAGCGACCATCTTGTTTCACCGCCTCCCGTTGGGAAGCAGAGCGCAGGTGTTGCCCGCTGCGGTTCCGTGTATCAACGACTAAGAGGTTCGAGACGTGGCAAGTCCATTGCCCATAGTATTGTACTCAAGGGTCTAGCCCGTTTGATGATACCGCAGGTAGGCACAACTGGCCTGCATCAATTACGTGATACCATACCTCTTTCCGAAGCTTCCATTCGACGTAGCAGACCCTAGCAATCCCGTTTCTCGTTCTGTATTGCAACAGCGACCGCGACCGTTACAGCATGTGTCTTGAACGACACTGTACCTGGACTGAAACAAGGATACGGCACGCTGCAGACGGATACTTCCCATGCTCCCACGATATCAGCTCCCGTGTGTCGCAATAGGCGCAATATGGGATATGATAGATGCCGAAATTGGTTTCCGTGCTCTTGATGCGAATAAACGTGATTTTACAGAATTCACCACGGCTTTTGTGATGCGCTCACAAGCTTGCTCGCCCTTTTTAAAGTCACATTTCCCAGATTATCCGTCCTTTTCCACCTTCTGCGACAAGCGAACACATCCTTTCTCATTGTAGGCTTTTCGTTCTTGATCAGAATGCCATCATCTGTGAGACGAGAGTCCCAGCTCCGTGGAAGAAAGAACCACTTGGACAGGCGTACTTTGATGGTGGAAGGGTCGTGCCGGTCCGAAAGAGAAAGAGCAGTCGATGCGGGGAGTGTTGCTTTGTTTCAGGGTCCAAATTGCCAATTTAGCCGTGGCTACAACGACGCGAAGCCGCGATCCCGTCACGTGTACATACATTCGCCCACAGCGCAACAGCGTCGCAACGTCTTCTTCACTCCTCGATGCTGCGCACATTGTGATCAAGCATCGCCGTGAGCTGTCGCGAACTCGACACCAGCGGCATCTTCGACTCATAACCGAAGTGTTCTGGGTGATCTCCAATGGAGGCAGTTCGCAGGAGTATCCGACTCATCGTTTCCACAAGGAGAAATTCAACCGAAAAATGGTGACCGAAAAAGCTGGCCAAAAACCGTCAAGGGCCTTTCGAGAGTTGACAGCGTCTGAGACCGACCATCGCAGCGCTACGCACACTGCTTGAGAGCTGCCAAACACCACGCTGGATTCGCACACGTCTGTAGCCGATTCCAACAACGAGCAGCGCCTCAATCGGCAACGACAATAGAATTTTCGATTTTTACAAGCTAGTGATGTGAGATTGATGCAAAAAACAAATCTGACACGTGCAACAAACTTGACTGCTTTGTTTCTTCAACAGAAAACCTGCTGCTTGCCACTTTGCATCAGGCATTGGCTGATTTGCAAGGGGATGCACAGACACTACCTCCCCATCACTGTGGATTAATTGTGACTGTTCAGCATCAAAGCTCTTCAAAGCAAATGACCTTTTGTCTCCCTGCTCTCACAACTGCATGTGTAAGAGCAGAAAGCTTATGCAAAGTGGACTTAGTGCTTTCTGCTCTAGCAGAAGGCCACTTGCATCTGGTGACAAGACCCACAGAATTGTTCACAAGCTCAAAGAAGGCTCTACAGCACTGTCAAATCTGCTGACAGCTTGTCTTGTAGAGATCAGCTTTGGGACAGAGCTCAGTCACAAGATTGGCAATCTCATCAGTGACTAGTCCAGCAGCTGGCTGTGCAGAGTCTCTTTCTTGGTGTGTGGCATTGCTGCGCCTAGCGCTGTTGCTGGCACTGGTGCGGGAGATGGGTTTGTCAAGACCAGCACGGTGGCAGAGCTCTGCCTCTTTTGCCAGGCCTGTCTGCAATCTCTGCAAACCAGTATGGCTAGTGTTTTGTCTGAGAGGTAGAAAAGGTCTGGACATACCCAATTGCATTGTATTTGAATTGGTGGGTCCCATGTTTTTGAATATCACTACTTGCAAGGGTTCTTCAAGCTGTGTCCAGTCACAAGGGTCAATGTCAATATTCACAAAGTTGATGTTGGGATTGTGGCCAACAGCATAGGGTGCAATTGCCAGGTTAGGGACCTGCTGCATGGAAGGTTGGCAACATTATTATTGTTGTTGTTGCATATACCTCCATTGTTTTTGATTGGTTGGTTTGTGCCAATGTGGACACAGGTGGGATTGCTGTCTGGGAAATGCTTTTTGCAGGCAAGCACCCCAAGAAGCCCAGGTTGAATGCCAAAGAAGGCAAGATCAGCCTCATTGTGGGTGAGACTGGCCATGATGCAGCAATACCAGTCCTTGAAATCACTGGTGTTCAGCCAGGCACTGCCAAATTTGCAGAGGTCTTTGTTCTTACTGTACTTTCTGCACTTGAATCTGGTGCTTGTGATTGATGGTGGCTTGCAGAAACCATGTAGGCATGAACAACATCCACGGAATGGGTCCCCCTGCTGCTCCTGGAGGATCCTGCGGATGATGGCATAGTTTGACATCCTAAGTCCGGCAAGATATGATAGAGCTGGTGGAGCAACTGTCTCATTGTTGCTTGTTGTTTTGGTCAAGGAGGCATGGCCTGGATTGCAGATGTCTTGCACCTGTTGTACAGCTTGGGGTGCATCAGATGCTTTTGTGGCAATATCAGCTTCAATGCTTGCACTGCTGAGGTCAAAAGCTTGCACACCAGCATACCTGGCAACCCCACAATATTTCCTGCAATCCCCACAAGCCCCAAGCCACACCCTGCCCTGGCACAACATGGTCCCCAGACCCTTGGCACCTAACATGCCACCAAATCCTCTTTCATAAAGCCAAAGAAGAGATGAGGCTATCAGCACTTGTATTGAACACAACACAAAAATAATGTCAGTTGAGGCTGTCAAAAATATCTGAGTCCTGTCACATGCCGATTTTCCTCAAGTCTCAATGTTACATCGCAAAATTTATCTTCCATTGTACAATTTTGACGATTTTTTGGTGATTGCACATCTTGACCGCCAGAACGAGTCTAAATTTACCTTGTTTTCGATGCTCTTGGCATTTCAATCCCCGAACGGCTCTGTCCGATCGCCTCCTCCAGCACTTGTATCGATTCGGAGCCTGTGTCTTTGGCTCTGAAACTCAAGAACGTCACGATGCAGTGCTGTGAGAACAAGAATTTGACCGCAAGACGGTCAGTCAGCCTATAGCGTCTTTCGAGTCTTGTCTTTTTCGAACCTTCGGCCCAAACATTCCTGCGTGATGCGGAATCAGACGCTGTCCCGCTTTCAACGTCTTTGCAAGTCCGCGTCTGAGAAAGCCCATTGGGTAGGCCTGTATGGCGGTGTCGCATCGTTGCAACGAAGCCTGTTGTAACGAGATCAGGGCCACCTGCGAGACAGTGAAGTCGTCGCAGAGACCGCCGGGCCGAGGAGTAGAGCGGCGATGTCGGACGAAGTCTTGGCGTTGGCTTCAGGACTAGAAATTCACGCTTGTTGGGCTTGTCGATGTGAAGGGTTGGTATTCGTAGTGCGAAAAGGGAGCCGAAACAAGATCGGCATCCCTCTCTATGTGCGGGGAAGTTTGACAGGAATCGCGCGCATAGGCGTCATCAGCCTAAGGTGATAAGGCTTGCCAAGCAAAAAGGATGCCCATCATCGTTCTTTATTTTTGGCTCGTTTCGAGAGGGACTCGCTTACATCGATTTCGTGGCTGCCGTCGCCTAGAACTGATTCGCGCGCTTCGATGGCCATTGCCCTCAGCGCCGCTCCCTCTCTTCCATCATCATTGTCAGCATTGCTCATGCCGTCGTCGTAACAGGATTGGCTTCACCCTTGCGGTTCAGTGTCTTCATCCTTCGATTTCAACCACCACCTAGCGATACTTGTCAGTATTGCGACCAGCCAGCCTGCTTTTCGCTTCATCACCACCTTCACGAGTTGAATCTTTGCTTGCTAAAGCGCAACCTCTTCGATGCTGCTGGCAGCAGCGGCGCAAGCACCACATACCATGGCGAACGACAAGCGAAATGCAAGTCCAGGCTTCTTCTCTGTGCTCCTGGGCCGAGGCAGCGCCAACATAGGTGGAGAGGCTCAGACCAAGGTCGAGCAAAGAGGGACAAACTATGGCCGGCCCTCGCAACCAAGCCAAAACCCATCAGCATCGGGACAACCATCACAGAACCGAGGTCGAGGCGACCACCCGGTAGCATCAAAAGCAGCAGCTAGCGCAGCACCATCCGCGGCACCGAGATCGTCCATGGCGCGAGATCGAAGGGTAATCGACTCGAGGCGAGACGCATCCGTAACACGGCTGAGTGGACCTGCTGCTTTCGAAGCAGCCCTCAACAGTCACTCTGGACCGTCCGGCGACCGTAGCAAGCTGGATCGCAAGCCGAGCACCTACGCAAAGCCGCAAGCCTCATCAATGCGACCACCACGCAAAGAGAGCTTCGTCGATGCAAGGGAGGTGCAGAAGGAAGGAGGCGAGCAGCTAGGAGACATGCGACAATCGAGGAAAGTGTCATTCCGCACGCCCACGAGCTCGTTGCGCAAAGGCCAGATGGGCGTGCCTGGATTTGGGGCGGCTAGCAGCAGCCAAGATTCGTTCTTCGATCCGGCAGCGGCGAGACCGGCAGCTGCCAAAGTCATCCAGCCCAAATACGTACGCTCAACGTCCAGACTCGAGAACGAGGAGCGCAACTGGAACTCATCCACCGCCACGCTGCCACTGAAGGCAGAGCCTAGGTCCATTCCAGGCAAGGACAGGCGCTCCAAAGTCAGTGGCTACCCGCTGCCGACAGATGCTCGTCGCGAATCTTTCCAAGCAGTGCGTGCCTCTGGGCCAGATCGGGTCATCATTGTGCCGACGATGCACCAGAGTTCCGAGGATGAGCCGGAGCCGACTGTCAAATACTTCTCGACCTCACCGCCACCCTTCCAACGACGACCAGCGCCAACACCTCTTTCACCAACTGCATCCATGCCAAGACGTCCATCACAAGACATAAGCCGAAGCAAGAGCAGATCTGCGGATGTTCAGCGTAGCAGATCCCAGCGCGAGCGTCGTGGTGCATCCGCACATGTATCGACCATGGCTGGCTACGAAGCAGATGGACTGAGGAGCAGGGTGGACAAGGTAGCGCCTCGTGTTTCGAGGTCTAGCCGTCCTCTTGCCGACTCGATGGATGCAAGCAATCGTCAGCCCGCCGCGCCTCGAGGACACTCTGGTGAAGGTATGCAGAGAGCTTCGCGCCAAGGTGCGAAAGCGTCGCCATATCAAGAAAGCGACCCGGCGCCGGCGCCTCGAGAGCGATACTCTGATGCTCGCATCAAGGGACAGCGCCAACGCGTTTAATGCTGAAGCAACCTCACATCACATAGCTCACAGAGCAACATTCCTGGACAATACCTATCTGGACATTTCATTGCAAGACGAACTACGACTGTGTGCAGTGTGATTCTCGTCTCCGTCATGGCTTTACTGGGAAAGGTTCCGTTGGGACATCAGGCGAAGTTCAGCGACATCATCGGAGCAGATGACCAGATTCTTTTTGATGGAGATGTGGCTGCAGCGACCGAAGCCGTATGCGATTTCGGCCATTCCGCTCACCACGGCGGCTGACTCCAAAGATACCAAGCTGGCGTGAGATCGAGAAGGCTGTGTCAAAAGGAGCGTGGGAATCTCATCGGCCCTTCCGTCACGGATCATAGGAGAATACAGGCAGTCATCCGCACCAGCGCAGCACTGAAGCCAAGCAGGGCGATTTGAGCCGCAGCAATGAGCATAGCGTCCAGGCTTCAAGAAGAAGATGAGATGAGATGGCTTGCATAGCGTATAGCGATGCTTAATTTTGACAGCGTCGACAAGGTTTACAATGCATGCTGAGTGACAGCTGAGCTGCGTTGCATTGCTATGTGTCAGGCGCGCGAACGTCGCGTTGAGTGTTCGTGACGAGTAGAGTTTATGCAGTCTCAATTTTGAGAGCTGTGGATTCGTGCCCGAATTCGGATTTGGCGACGCGCACACGCAGCTCGCAGCTCGCAGCACAGACAAAGGTCAGTCGTGTCGAGAGCAATTTGCCGTGTTCCGCATCCGCAGTTCGCATTTGGCATCGACTTCCATCCATCCACTCACACCATCACCTCTCCTCATCATCCGCTCCTTTCTCCCTCTCTTCACTTCCGCTCGATCGACTTTCAGCTAGTCGCGACCCTTCGCAACACACGCAGGCGGCTCTAAAAATCATCGCTCGTGGATCCTCCAACGACAGCACAACGGCAGATTGACACAGGCTAGCCCTTAGACTCAGCCTTTCCGCGGGCCAGCACTTTCGCGGGCCAGCACTTTCGAGTCGACTCAGCAGTCCGCCAAGCTGCAGCACGCCAGTCAGCACTGGTAGATAGACGAGGGTCACTTCGACTAGCAGAGCATCACCCTGGGTATCTTTTGCAACCATCAACCTGATCCTGCCATCCGCCTGATCGACCCCATTCGCCGCCATCATCTCCCACATTAGGCCCACGCGCTACCTCCACCATGTTCTATAGCGATGTCATCCTCGCAAAGCGCGGGCCATTGGCTCGTGTATGGCTGGCAGCGCATTGGGAGCGTAAGCTGAGCAAAACCCAATTCCTTCAAACCAGTATCGAGAAGAGTGTCAGCGCCATCATGGGTCAAGAGGTCGTTCCTATGGCATTGCGTCTTTCGGGTCAGCTGCTTCTTGGTGTGGTCCGTATCTACTCGCGCAAAGCAAAGTACCTGCTCGAAGACTGCAACGAAGCACTGCTCAAGATCAAGATGGCTTTCCGCTCAGGTGCCGTCGACATGACCAGCGATCAGCTCAACATCTCTAGAAACGCCATTACATTGCCAGATATCCGCACCGATCTCGATATCTTGCTGCCAGATCAGGCCATGAACGACTACGAGGTGGACTTTGAAAAGCTGGCTGCCAAGAAGGCGAAGAAGCTCAACGACAACCCTACCGCACACACTGCTCGCGCCGCCGATATCACACTGCCCACTGTAGACTACAGTGCCTTCGACGACACCTTTGACATCTCTTCAGGCATCGACGGCATCGCTTCCCAAGACTTTGACCCAGATGGTGGTCTCGATCTTGGTCTCGAGGATGACTTCCCCGAGGTTGAAGGCCTCAGGAACGACGCAGGTCAGCTTGTGGACGAGAACGGAGACCCTCTTCCCGAAGACGATTCGCTCAGCATTGGTGTTGGTCGAGATGCCCCCAGTGAGGCCGGGCGTCAGTCGGTCGCATCGATGCTCAATCTTGGTATGGACAACGACATCACGCTCGGCTCGGCAGGTGGCTCGCAGGCTCCCAGTGTAGGCATGCCCGATTTTGACCTTGGTGGAGACGGCCTCGACTTGGGCCTCGACAACGACGGATTGGACCTTGGCCTTGATGCTCCCATGGACATTGACCGACAGGTGACCCCTCCTCCCGGCGACAACAGCATGATGGCATTGGCCATGGCTGATATGACTCCCAGAACAGCTGCTCGTATCCGTGACGCCGCCCAGCAGCGCCAGCAGGATGAAGCTGTCACTCGTCAGGCCAAGGCACGCAAGCAGATCGTCGATGCCCTCACCGAACTTCCCGACAGTCAGCTCGGCGGCCTCAGCCAAGGTCTCAGCCAGGGCGGTGTTGGCCAAGCAGCTAATCTCGCGGACATCCTCACCGAGGAGCGATACCTGCCTCGATCGCGTGCTTACCTCCGACTCCTTACCATCCGCGAAGACCCTTTCGCTCACTTCATGCCCTTCGCCGACCCAGCCAACAAGGACAAGAGCTCTCTCTTCATCGGTCCCAACGGTCTCGCCTCTGAGCTCAGCGAGCTCTTCACCTTTGACCTTGGTGCTATGCGACGACGACGTGCTGCGGCATTGAGGGATGAAGATGGACCCAACAAGCGTGCTCGTCTCGGCGAGGATGACGATGACGAGATGGGTGTTGCTAGGCGTGCACAGGAGACTCGCGAGTCGGTCGGCTTTGGTGACATGGATGCGGATCAGACCGGATACGATTTCGGCATGGGTGGTGACGGCGGCTTTGACGTGCCTGGTATGGATACTTCGATGGGTCTTGACCTTGGTGATGACGGTCTTCGCAGGTCATCGCGAAAGACTCGTGCCGAGCTTGAGGCAGCGGAGGGTGACATCGAGACTGGCCGCCTCCCCGCTTTGTCACGACTCTCAACGCCAGAAGTCGACGATGGTGGACTCGACTCGCTCGCAGTCAGCTCTTCCAACCCGCTTGCTGTCTTCGACGTTCGACCTGCCGAAGAGTCGCAATCGGCTGCTGCACTCGCTGGCGAAGAAGCTGCTTCCCAGCTCCGCGCATCCGAAGACGCCGAAGCCTCCACCAAAGGCTGGGCCAAGAGCACCGTCCGCGCACTCCGCGTCGTCCGATCGCAGCTCTCCGCCACCCCCGCCGCTGCCACCGGTGACGACACTCCCACGCAATCCCGCTTCATCGAAATCGACGACGAGACCGAAGAAAAGAAACTCTCGTTCCAAAGAATCTCCACCAACGCATCCCGTCGCGCTGCCGCCGGCTTCTTCTTTGAAATGCTCGTCCTCGGCACAAAAGACTGCGTCAAGCTCGAACAAGACGAAGCCTACGGCGACATCAAAGTAGCCGCCAAGAACAAGCTTTGGAACGCTTCGGCGCCGTCCACGCAAGTCGCTGCTGCGGCTACTGCTCCTCTCCCGGAGCCTGCGACTGCTATGCAGGCTGACGCCTGAGTTGTCCTTTGCTGCAACAAGCAAACTTTTGTTTCGATTCGATCTTTTCATGTAACTTTAGCATATTCCTTCTCTCATGTAAGCGTAGGTTTCCTCTTGCACAGCTTTGTCTCTGGTTCAGTATCGATGCAATTGAATTTTGATACCATCACTGAAAACATCTGAGATTTTGGGAGGTGTGTAGAGCAGCTGGCTATACAAACGCTGAAGGGTCTCGCTCGTCATTAGGCGCTGTGGCTACCTCAGCTCTGCGCCTAGGAAGTGGACGAACCAGGCCCTTTATCAGCCTGATCCCACTTCTTGAGCATCTCCTTCCTCTCAAACGGTTCTACACCCGCTGTCACCCTGAATCCAGCCGACAGAGAACTCCAGTCCATGTTAGCCCCACCAATCGCACGTGCCGAAACCATGTGCTGTCTCGCCAACTCAATAATAGGCAATGGGCAGTTAACCGATTCGCCTAGCTTGATGATGTGCGAAGCGTCTTTGATACCACCGTTCAGCGTGAAGCCGTTTTCGCCTTGGAAGTTGCTATCGAGGATCTTCTTGCCGTAGCCTAGAGCCGAAGGGGCGGGGTAGAACTCCTGCAGCCATTCGTAAAGTCGATCGCTTCCAACGCCTGTTTTGTCAGCCAGCGTCATGGTCTCGGAGAGCATTTCGATGGTGGAACAGATGATCGAGTTGCCGATCAACTTGAAGGAAGCAGCACGTTCAGGGTTGGATCCAAAGTCCATGATCTTCCTACCCATAGCGGGGACAAGGAATTGCGATGCAAACTTCTTCGAGTTGTGAGGTCCTCCGACAGCAAACACGAGCTTAGCATCTGCGGCCATAGGTGGAGGTCCAAATGCAGGTGCGGCAACAAAGTGTCTCTTGGGGAGAGCCGAGATCTTGCGTTCCAACTTGCCCGTTGTAGCGGGGTAAAGCGTGCTCGTATCGACAAGAAGCGTAGAGAATCCACTCGAGATACGCTCCTGCGTGCCCTTACCAACGCGCTTCTCTTCCGCTTCGAGCAAGGCATCGTAGATTTGCTCGGCCGCATCATCGTCCGAAAGACTAGTAAAGATGAGATCGCATCGCGTGCCGATCGCCTCCACCGAGTCGACTGCCTTGACGAGACCATCGAGCTCCTTCTCGAGCGCTTGCGCTTTCGAAACGGTACGGTTGTAGACGAGCAAAGGTGGAAGAGGAGGCGACATCTCACGCATGTGCTTTGCGAGATTGGCAGCCATCTTAATACCCATGTTGCCGAGACCGATCCATCCGACCTGATGTTGTGGGTGAGGAGTGCTGGGAGTGCTGTAAGGGATGTTGGCGTTAGCGGCGCCATCGCCGAGGTGCGCGTGTGAAGCCATCTTGGTTTGTGTTTGCGGCGGAAATCGATCAAGTATGGATGGCTAGATGAAAGATGAGAAGCAAGAAGCAGCAAAGACGAAAGAAGCAGAAACGATGAGTGCGGGCAAGGGTTTGATGAGCGGCTTGACGTCTCGCTTGCGGTTGTGTTGGAGAGAAGCGCTCTTCCTCTCTCTGACCGTCTTTGCCGTGTTGAGTTACGTATCCTCGCAGAAGCGCGCAGCTGAGCCCCAA
Organism: Pseudozyma tsukubaensis; assembly: GCA_001736125.1. Taxonomy (NCBI): domain Eukaryota; kingdom Fungi; phylum Basidiomycota; class Ustilaginomycetes; order Ustilaginales; family Ustilaginaceae; genus Pseudozyma; species Pseudozyma tsukubaensis. The sequence continues at coordinate 35,875 of MAIP01000015.1, read as the reverse complement.
AAACTTCCACATGCTTACAAGCGCACAAGCCAGCCAAATTTTCCCGATGCTACTCCACTCCCGATTGTTGTAGCCAAAGTATCGGGAACTAGAATTGCTCGCTCATATCACACAGACACATGCACGTTACGCACGCACACCTTCTTTCTGGCCCCTGTCAACTGTTCGACTCCATCTCCACGCTTTCAACCTTTGGCCGTCTCTCAGCTTCAGCGTTCAACAGACACTCGGAATCGTCAGCGCTGCACACGAACTCTCGCAGGTCGAAATACATCACAGCATCCATATAGCCATGTCGGGTTGGACAACAATCTGGGTCTTCCTCATCGCCGCCGGTGCGAGCAGTGCCGTTTGGGTCACAACGCCTAAGGGGCCAAATCAAGTGTAAGCTCTCCGTCTTTTGCCTAAGCCAAACGCGATCGTACCTTCTTTGCTGACCTATGTATGCTCTGCTTTGTCCCGTCACCGTACCATCACAGATTGATCCGAACGTCGGTGGCTATCGCATTGACGTGCATGTACCTCATGTGGTTCATCATTTACATGGCACAACTACACCCTATCGTCAGTGAGTAATCACCATTGACGCTTTTCTTCGTAGCGCTTGCGCTCTGCTTTCCACGGCTCGAGCCATTCAAAGTCGAGGACACCTTACTGACTCTCATTACATGCTCTGTTGTTTCCGCTTGCAACACAACAGAACCAAAGCGAGGCGATGTGCGCTTCCTCGAACACTAGTCGTCGCTCTGACTTTCTATCATCACGTCTCGGCCCTTTTTTCCGTTCTCAAGACAGCCTCTCACCGTGCAGAATTCAAGTTTCAAACTCTGCACCGTTGTATTATACCTTTCATCGTCTCAATCACCAACACGTCCAAAGTTGCCTTTGCACAGCCTCTCAATCGTCAAAAGTGTAGTCGAGGCATTGGTTGGATGAGGTGAGAGTTAGCATTGCATTTCCGGCAGTGATCTGGTTCGGTTTGTTTCGCTCGCATTCCTACATGGAGTACGGTGTCCTTCAGACAGGCGACGCCGATGCTATGGGCAAGAAGCAGTTTGTATCGAGCACAGGCTCCTGTCGTTGCGAGAAGTCGACGTGCAGGAGCACCCGCTCTTCATCATTAGTCCCAGTCTCTCCGGGGCGAAAGAATGGTCGGTCGGAAGCGTAGTAAGCCCCTACTTCGTCCATCTGAAGGCTACTACACCACATCAGACTGCATTGCTGATTGATCCAATTTGTGTACACCGCAACTGGAGGGGCACTTGGCGCGCCGCTTCCGCTGTTTCCTTCCGCTTCGTAGGCTTCTGGATCCTGACTCGCTTCTTGCAGTAGATCGTCTTCGGCATTCGTGAAACCCGAACGGGCTGTTGAATAGAGCGAAGCGTTTTCTACGGCTGACGCCGCCGGAGCTCCAAGCTGCTCCGAAGCCTCGGGTGTCGCAGGGATGTCAGTATCGTTAACATGAATCGCTGCCGAGTCGGCGTTCAAGTCGAGAATCAACATCTGCTCGTTGATGATGACTACTTTGCCCTCGTGCACTGTCATCTGTGCATCTCCGAGCCTTTCCCAAAGGTGCCGATTATTCCAACCCAGTCCGGACCAATCCTCGCCGCCACCGAGTACCTCACTATGGTAATAATCCCTTAAGTTCTGGAATTCGACCTCAACGAAAAGCTCAGGCGGTTGACTAGGATCGTCGAAGAACTTCTTGTAATCCCTGATCAGCAGCACCGTTCCTTGGCCTAAGATGAGGAGAGTCTTGGTCTTGAGATCCATGTGCACAGCTGACCACATCTGATATGGCGTCATGGTCATTTGCGCGAAGTTCATCGTGTTCGGGCCTGCCTGCCACAGATTCGGTTTCGCTGGGACAAGCTTCCTTGCAATGAAAGCTTTCTGCTTGAAAAAAGGTCGACCTGGCTCCGCAAGTCGCCAGGTTGTCGGGGGTGGCCTGCCGGATGCGAAGTGTTGCCCCATACTCCAAACCATGTCCCCTGTGTGGCGCGAGAAGGCTGACATGGACTTTGCGCCATTGCCGACGAGGAAAACAAATTCGTCGTCAAAGTCGATGTAGTTGATGTTACCCTCGCGATGAGGTGATTGGCGGAAGTCAATCGTCTCGACCACTTCCTTTTGCGGCACGTTCCAGATCATAATGAAACCGTCTTGGCTCGCAGCGCAAAGATACGGAAATTGAAAGCGATAGGCCCGAATCGGTCTGACCGAGCTAAGAACCGTGAACCGCTGATAATGACCACGATCGGGAGCACGTCCGAGGTCGGGGACCAGACGTTCGCTGCGCCACACCTCAAAGTGGCCGATGCCCGGTCGATCAAAGATCATCCATCCACGCGAAAACTCGAGGTGTGGGCATGGTCGTGTTGCTGTCTTGGCTATATGCCATAAGAGCGTCTTGGTAGCGTGATCGAACACCTGGACACCACCGGCCTGGCCAGTGACAATGTAGGTCTTCTCCTCTGGATCAAGCTTGCATCTCCATACACCAGCGCCGACCTCGCCCTGGTGAAGAACTCGGATATCCGGTATCAGGGCTGGAAGCGACTCGGGCTCCCATCGCCCGGGTCTTACGTCAGGCCAAAGCAAACTGCTTGGGTCGTAATCCGGGTCTCGCAGACATGAAGGCTCGATATTCGCTGGGACCATATTGATATAACCTCGCGGATCTCTGCCTGACCAATTGCATCCTAGTCGCCAAAGTTGACAGCACAGGGAGCGCCAAGAATCGCACCCGTCAAAGTAGCTGGTGAGGTTGCGTGAGCGGTATCGCTGTATAGTGGCGTCGAGCAGATCCATGTCAGCTTGATCTCCTGTGGTGCTGTCGACCTGCTGCAATACGCTCGCGATGACTCTGAGTCCGCTCTCTCTTTCCTCGTCTGCACGTGTTATCTGGCAATAGCCCGATCGAATGGCGACAGCGCGCCACAAGGCTTCGTCGTTGCAGATATCATACCAAGCTGCTCGAAAGCGGTGGACAAAAATCGAGGAGGCGAGTCAGTGGACAGCCATGAAGGGTCTCGGCCAGTTCTGACGTACTTACATCGACTGACTCGCGTACATTGTGTGAGCGAAGGAGGCTGCAGAAAGCTGAGAATGTAGGAGAAAGTTTCGGGGGGTAGACTCTTGCATGGGTCCACTTGAGGAGGCATGTTGCGTATCGGCGAACGAGTGCGTGGTCTCTTGCGACTGCCGTACTCGTCAATTCGATTGGCTTGATCGTTCATCGAAGGTATGCTTGAGGTCCAAACAAGTGAGTAGACGGTGGCACCTTGTCGGTGAGAAGTCGGAAGCTGATCATAAATTCGGTGGTCCGCGAGTCTTACGAAGACTTCAGGTGACGGAAGTTGCTTGCTCTCTGAGCACGAATATACAGCGCTGTCGTCGCATCTGTTGCAAGTGGGCGTTAAGAAACTTCATCGAAGCATCACACATCTGGCAAACAAAGGGAAGAGGCCCGAGCCCTTTGAGCAGGGCAGCATGCACCCTACCTAAATCTGGCTTGGCCGCGGCGCAGTTTCGGTTGTGCGGTGTGCAAGCGCGCTTTTTGCGGTCGGACGAGCCGACACCTCCACACGCTCGCCAACGACCTGCAGCACCCTTGTTGAAGACCTGTGGGTGCTACTTCGCACTCTACTGCCATCTCTTTCACCACCACTCTTTCAGTCACAATCACAGGACCGTCTCGACTGACTCAGCCTCTAGCCAATCTTCGGTCTTTCCGAAAGGAAACAAGTCTTGCTGCTCGGGATGTCAGACACCTCATCCATAGCTTGAAGTAGCTCGATCCTCCGACTCGACTCAATTAGACCACGCTGCTGAGCAGCCAGACGGCGATGCAATGCACGTCTATCTGCAAGATGCGCCAAGGGTGATCGCACTCGTCTCTGACGATCTCGAAGCAGCGACCAATGGACAATCATCTGAGAAGCCTTTCTCTTCCACTGCCATCCTCGTCTCAACTCAAGCACCCGCATCGGCAGCTTCCGACAATGCATCAGCGCTCGCAGGATCCACAGCAGCGCATACACAGTCGGCAGCGAAAGCAGTCGTCGAGGTCGTCAAGGAACAGGAGATCGAGGCGCTGACGCTGCAGAGACTCTCTTCCAAGCCGATCTATGGCTGCCTCGGTCTCATCAATGTCGGCCAAGACTTGTTCGTCGCTGTGGTCACGGCAGCACAAGAGGTCGGCGCCATCCGTCCCGGCGAAGTAGTGATGCGCATCACCTCCGTCTCTTTCTACTGCGTCAATCGATCAACGTGGGATGAGACCCTCATCTCCGAAGCATCGGTCTCGCAGCCTGAAACCTACGACTCCTACGGTCCAGGCCACGAAGGCGCCGTCACTCAACCCAGCGTCTACGAGCATCCTTGCACCAGCATCAAGAAGCTTCTTAGCACTGGCACTTTCTATTTTGCTAAGGGTGGCACATTCGACCTCTCAACACGGCTTGACAAGCGTCAAATGGACATGGACAAGTATGGAACAGCCTCGGGTCACGACATTTCGCGCTACGATGGACGCTTCGTATGGAACAACTACATGATCGAACCGTTGATCAACTTCCGCGAACGACTGGATCGAGCGGATCGCTCTCGCATAGATGCTGGTTGCTTCTTGTTGCTAGCCATCCAAGGCTTCGTGGGCACTTTCGAGATGAATTTGGCGGATCCAACGGGCACTGCACCGGCAGCAAGCTCCGCCACGGGAGGACGAGGAACGGGCACGCTCGCTCTCATCAGTCGTCTCAGCTGGAAGAGAGCAGGCACACGCTTCAATACTCGCGGTGTCGACGATGACGGCAATGTCGCCAACTTCGTCGAATCTGAAACGCTTTTCAGCAATGACAGGGTCACCTTCACGTTCGATCAAGTACGTGGCTCTGTACCTCTCTTCTGGGAGCAACAGGGCTTGCAAGCTTTCAACGCAAAGATCCAGATCACACGTTCTCGTGGCGCCTCTCAGCCCGCCTTTGATCGACACTTTGCCGATCTAATCTCACACTATTCGCGTGTCCATGCCATCAACTTGCTTGGCACACGCGATGCAGAGACCGTCCTCACGTCGGCATATGCAGAGCACATGCGATACAGCTCAGCAGAGTCCATAGCCGTCCTGCCGGATACCGAGTCCACGGTGCGAGGTGACGTGGTCGAGGACGATGGCTCTGAGCGCATCGGCCTCACCAACTTCGACTTTCACACTGTCTCTCGTAATGCTGGCGGCATCGATGGCGTTCGCAGCGAGCTTCGCTATCTGGGCCCGGTTCAGCTCAAACGCAAAGCCTTCGGCTACACCATCATCGACGGCGCCACTGGCGAGCTACTCCGACGGCAAAAGGGTATCTTCCGAACAAATTGTCTCGACTGCCTCGACCGTACAAACGTCATCGAGGATATGCTGTCGCGTTCCATGCTCGACACCTTCTTCGAAGCAGCCGCACTCCGCGACGCGGCTTACCAACCGCTTCTCGACCCGAATCATCCGCTATGGGTTCATCATCGTGTACTCTGGGCTGAGAACGGAGATGCCTTGTCCAAGATCTACGCTGGCACTGGTGCGCTCAACACGAGCTACACAAGAACCGGCAAGAAGACGCTCGGCGGACTCCTCAGTGACGCAGCCAAAAGTGCTGGCAGAATGTACATCAACAACTTCCAGGACAAAAACAAGCAAAATGTCATCGATGCGCTTCTCGGAAACATGGCCAATCAGCGACCTGTCACCGTCTTCGATCCTGTACTCGACGGCGTCACAGCGGAGCTCAATGCGCGAGTCGACGAGTACTCTTCGAGTAAAGATCTCTCCGTCTTTATCGGCACGTACAATCTCAACGGAAAGGCACCTGGAGAGTCGCTCATACCTTGGCTCTTCCCTGACGGAGAGGATCGTGAGCCCGACATCTTTGCCATCGGCTTCCAGGAAATTGTCCAGTTGACACCGCAGCAGATCCTCATGACCGATCCGGACAAGATCCGCATTTGGGAAGCCAAGATCATGGACACCATTGCACGCAGGCCCAGCAGACGGTCCCGCTACATCCTTCTTCGCAGCGAGCAGCTCGTTGGCACAGCGCTTGTAGTTCTGATCAAGGAAGAGCTTGTCAACGACGTCAGACTCGTCGAAGCGGCCACCCGCAAGACAGGACTCAAGGGCATGAGTGGCAACAAAGGAGGTGTCGCCATTCGAATGGACTACTATGACACATCGATCTGCTTTGTCACGGCACACTTTGCTGCAGGACATTCTGCATACGAGGAGAGAAATGCCGACTACTGGACCATCACAAAGGGTCTCTCTTTTGCTCGAGGCAAGACGATCGGAAGCCATGACCACGTCTTCTGGCTCGGCGACTTCAATTATCGGATAGATGCGTCGAATGACGTTGTGCGGCCTATGGCAGCTCGTGGAGAGCTTGAAGGGCTCAGCGCACGCGATCAGCTCCGTCGTAGCAGAGAGGCGAACGAAGTCTTCCCTGGCTACGAGGAAGGCGCCATCACCTTTGCACCTACCTACAAGTATGACAATGGCTCGGATCAGTACGACTCGTCAGAAAAGCAGCGCATCCCTGCTTGGACCGACCGCATTCTCTTCCGAGGTCAGGGACTACGACAGCTCAGCTACTCGCGTGCCGAGCTCAGAACGAGTGACCATAGGCCGGTCTATGCCTGCTTTGTCGGTCCTGTCAGAATTGTAGACCATCTCAAGCGCGATGCGATCCGCAAGGAGCTGCTGCAAGAGCAAAAGGCAGCAAACGGCCTCGCAGGTGGCAGTTCTAGCTCATCCGATTCCGAAGATGATGAAAGCTTGCCAGATCCCTCAGATGAACGGCAACAGTGGTGGGATGAGCCGACCACAGCGTCGCACGCCAACGAGTCGGACAGCGAGAGCAGCGACGATGAGTCAGTCAATCCATTCCTTAAAGCTGCTGCAGCTGCTGCAAGTCGGCGTGCAAGGCAGAGATCTCCATCGCCTACGAGCCAGACGAAGATTGCAAGCTTATCACTCGGCAAGAAGCTGGGCGCGGACAACTCATCAGATCGAGCCAACTCGATGCCAGCATCTCCGACAAGTGCTTCGATTGCCACAGCGGAGACTGCAAATGTGGTGGGCACGCCGTTGCGTAAGACGGCTACTACGTCCCCAACAATAGAGAAGAGAATCGCTTCAGGATCGGCTACTGTTGCCAACGGACGGTCTGCACCACCTCCCATTCCAACCAAGCCGACGGCAACAATGAACGGCGTTAGTGCGGGAGCTTCAGCAGCTGGCATCACTTCAGCCTTGTCGACCTTTGTTCCGCCTGAGCTGCCAAAGAGGCCCAGCGCAGGATCCAGATCAGCCTCTTTCTCTTCGCACAAGTCGAAGAAGAGCTTACTCGAAGACAGCGACTAGATTCCACCATCCCTCGAACACTGCGTAATATATCCTAGAAACACTTGCAATGGACTTTATGGATCAAGTTTGCGGCGGCTTGTGCGAGCTCAGGCTGTCTCCTGTGCGCACGGAAGGTAAGTTCTTTCTGATATGTCTTGATATTGAGCTTGGGTATGTTATTGTCCGGCGTCGTATACTTCGGCGTTTCCGCTCATGTCCTTGTACTGTGATCAGGACAGTCCGGTTCAGGAGGCATAGGCAGAGTCAGATGAGTGTTCCGTCAGTAAAGCGAACCATGGTGTTCCAGTGGCAGGATGCTGCTATGACATACTTACCTCTTGAATCGACATGTTTGCGATCGAGACGTTGGAAGCCTGTGATTGCAAAGGTAGGGACATAGAAAGTCAGCATTGAGCCTTCACAAACATAGGATACAACCATTCGATAGTGGCTGATACCTACGACCTCAACCGATGACCTAGCTTTAGCCTTGAGCCTCTGCTCCACCTTCCCGGCCTTGAGCTGAAGCACATGCACCAAATCCTCCTGATCCTTATCCGCAATCAACACGCAGTTGCCATTCCATGCCGCGTCCTCTCCACCACCAACCTTCTGCTTGACATCTCCTTTCACCAGCTTTGTGTGATACTCGAGAACCTCCTTCTCTGAGCTAAGCTTGACCTCAGATGGTGTAACAAGCTGAACGAGGTTGTAGAGGCCACACTCTTCTCTTGGGCCTTCTCCGCTGTTGATTTCGTCGATAAAGTCGCTAGATCGGATGTGGTTGAGGACGGCTTCGCCGTTGGAGCTTGAGCCGGCAAGCACGTAGAGCGCTACGTGCTCTGTCATGATCGTGGGTATCGAAGGATAAGGAAAGCTTTGATGGATCGAAGGAGGTTGGGAAGGCAAGTTTCAAGAGGTGCGGAAGGTGGCTTGTCCGCAAAGCAAAGGGTGTTCATGCGAGTAATTTGAGCTCGATGCCTCCACACGAATCGAGAAGATCGGCAGCCATAAATCGGGATCGGACTCAAGCTGTCTCCTTTCATTCGATCTCTAACTTAACGTAGCTTCATGCTCGCTACTGTCATTTGGTCAGCAGAGAGAACAGGTAGCATTTTGGTTGAAGCTGAGCAGTTCGGAACAGCCATGGTGCTAGATTTTTAATCAACGCCTCTGTGCCGAGAGCTCAGCGCTAGGGTTTTCTGACAGCCAACAGCGGCGGCAGCGCGTTGCGCCATGTTGGACGTGTCATATCAATTACTCCCTCTTGTCCCTGTCTCCGCTATCCACTCTTGCCCTCTTCGAACCTTCGCAGCTGAATGGCAATGGACAGACGCAGGAGATCTGTGTGGTAAGATCGCCTCATCGACTTCTCAGCGGCTTTTTGAGACATGTGCCGCCTCGTCGAAGCAACGCCTCAAATCGGCCATCTGGTTGACTTCTCGCAGATGCCGGCCGCTTCCCGAAATAAGGCCGACTGCGTACGGAGACGCCACGACAGTCCGGCTCAACCCAACGTGGTCCTGCCATGTTGGCAGATTGAAATCGAGAACGAGCGTCACTTTCAAGCAACGCGGGATGCCGTCCTAACAAGGTCGTTCGAAATCGAGACGCTATTCAAAGGTTGGAACCGCGAGATAGAAGGAGGGACTGTAGCAAGGACCGGCTGAGACACACACCTTCGAGATTTCGGTTCCAGCCGCCTGATGAGCCCGCCACTATGGCCTACACTGGTCCCTCAGCGTGTCGAGCGCCAGCTTTCCCCATATGGTCATCCTCTTCGTCCCGTCCCCTCCCACTCCTTTCTTCCCTTCCTCAACACCACCGGCTGGTCTCACTTCCTTCATACTTTTCTTCCACCTTTCCCCTTTGCACTTCTACTTCTTCTTTCCTATTCTCTGATCCAGGTGATCTTTGAAAGGAACCCTTTTGCTTCCTACGAAACACACTCCTTTGCTTTGCTTTTGACTCCGGCTGGTTCTGTTGCACACTCCTTTTCGACACATTCTTTTGCTTCTTGGTTCGCTTTAGATCTTTTCGTCAAGAGGCCGGTCGTAAGTACTATACCGGTGTCCTTAAAGGTTCAGAATCATGCATAGCTGACATTGACTCCTTCTTGCATCTCATGTGAATCAACGTCTTCTGAATCGTAGCTCATCTCAACATACTATCGCCAGCAACTACCTCATTGCCCTTGCCGTCTTTGCATCTCCCCCTCACATAGATACCTTGGGGCCCCTTCGATACCGAGGAATACCACACTACACAACATAGACCGTTCGATCATGAAAAAGTTCTCTGCACGCTTTCTCACCCTCCTCCTAGTACTTCTTTCCATCGGAGCCTTCGATCTACATGCGCTTATCGATCATGTGCAGAGCAACAGCAACAGGCCAATTAGGGCCAGTGGTTGGCCTGCTGCTTCAGCTGCACCCGTCTATGCGCGATCCGAAAGTTCGAGTCAGCCGGCACGATTCAAGAAGCCTCGCGTGGGTATCGTTGTCAAAAACGGACTCGCTGTGACCAAAGGAGCCGCTGCTCCTCTGAATACTGTCACCACCGGCGGCTCAGAGTCAGGCTCCTCGCCGTTCGACAACCCAGATGGAAGGGTGGGGATGAAGGTGCAGCTCAAGATGCTGGAGAGGAATGATGAGAGCAATCCGATGATGGTAAGTGTCAGACGTTCGATGCCGTACATTAGCGTCACAGACTCACTGATAGATCCTCTTTTGTTGACTTCATTTCCCTCGAACAATAGCTTTACCAGAGACACATCAACAGGGCATCATCCAAGCTCGCTTCCATTCTAGGCCGAAGTGGACCGACATCGCAGGAGATGGAGCAAGCCTTGGAGCGACGCAAAGTCAGCATCCTCGCCCGCCGAGGCAAGCTCTCCGACGAGTCCGTCTCGAGCACCACTTCTGCCCACAGCCCCAACTATTCTGCCCGCGCTGGGCAGCGATTTACAAACCCTCGTCAAGGCTACACAAGCCATGCTGAATCTGGAGGCGAAATGCAACGTCGGTTCCTCGCCAGCATCATGGACGATCTTTTTGGCCGTACGGGTCTCGAAGGTGGATCCAAAGCCAAATCTACCGTCAAGCAGGTAGCCGACGCTGGCTATCCCGAGATCGACCTGATCGACTCGCAATCGGACAACCTCACCCTCGCCTCTGCACCCACCGCAGTGCAGAGCCTCGGACTCGATATCGAATCCAACGACATCGGTTACGTTGCGACCATTGAAATTGGCAGCCAAAACCAAACTTTCCGCATGCTCATCGACTCAGGATCCGCTGACACATGGGTCCCTTCCACCGCCTGCCAGTCCTGTGGAAGCACGCATACACAACTCGGCAGTAGCGATTCGGACACTTTCACGTCCCTCAACACCCCTTTCTCCATCCAATACGGTACGGGAGATGTCTCGGGCAACCTCGCGATGGATAATCTCAACATTGCTGGGCTTGCATTGACCAACTATACTTTCGCTGTTACGACGCAAGAATCGTCCGATTTTGCCGACGATTCTGTCCCCTTCGACGGCCTGATGGGTCTCGCCCGAAGCGAGCTCTCTAATGCCGGTCAACCCACCCCTATTGATGCGCTTTACAACGAAGGCAAAGTGCAAGCTCCCGTCATGGGTTATCACCTGGGTCGCGTTGCAGATGGATACAACGATGGCGAAGTCACTTTTGGCGGTGTCGACCCGGCCAAATTTTCAGGAAACATTACCGTCATTGATAACGTTTCGACAAAAGGCTTTTGGGAAGCTCCGATCGACGCCATCTCCGTCGGTGGCACCAATCTTGGCCTCAAAGGTAGAACGGCAATCTTGGATACCGGTACAACCCTCATCGTCGCCCCCCAAAGCGATGCTGATGCGGTACATGCACAGATTCCAGGCGCCCAATCGGACGGTCAAGGCGGATACACAATCCCTTGCACCACGACAAAGCAGGTAGCGTTCACTTTTGGCGGTGTGGTGTTCCCCATCGATACGAGGGACATGTTGTTCTTGCCTGTTGACCCGAACAACTTGCTGGGTGACTGCGTTTCGGCTATCTCAGCAGGGAATGTCGGGCAGCAAAACGAGTGGTTGGTAGGCGCGACCTTCTTGAAAAATGCTTACTTTGCTACCAACACAAAGGCCAACAAGATCGGGTTGGCTCATTTGAACACGACCGACACCGCTACGACAGCGGCTGCTTCAAAGACAAAGACCTCGCTGATCTAGATTTGAAATGCTTCACAGGGTCATTGACTTTTCTTGGCCAAGCTAGATGCAGGATAGAAATGCAACGTCTAACCATATAGATCGAGAATGAATGCGATTAGTCTGCGAAGAAACAACGAGTCTACAAAGATGGATGCGGAAAAGACTGTATATGAAGATGCACAAAAGGACTGTGGAAGCTGGCCCTCTCGCAAGCAGGATCAACCTTGCTGCGAGGCTGGTGAAAGAATGTAATGACGAAGAGTCTACCAATACGCACGTGGTGGTGCGGTGACGAGATGCTTGTTGTCTTCAGCCTTCTCATCCCACGTGTAAGCAGAGGCTGCGATGGAAGGCGAGTATTTGAAAGACTGTGAAGCGTAGCCTTCCGGCGTGCGCTGTTGATGATAATTTTGTTGATTTTGATATCGTACGACGTCGTACATGCCTTCGAGCTCGGTGATGATCGTTGGACCGTGGTCTGTTGAGCCTACTAGCGTCGAATCCTGGGAGTGGTCACCGATGGCGCCTGGTGCAGGGTACTTCTCGTCGCCATAGCATCCGCGCTGGAAGTTAAGATCATTGTGGAATTGAGCGTGTGCGCCAAAGGGCTGCATTTGCTGCGGCTGCGAGTCAGGGTGTCGACTTGCGACTTCTTTCTCATCGCCTTCCTTACTCTTCCCTTCACTGCCGTCTTCGCGGATGAAGTCAGGTAGAGGAATATCTTCGATCCAGAAACAGCAAGCGAAGCCGACAACGACCACAGGAATGAAAGCATACATAGCCTTCTGCAAACCATCCGCGTACATTTGCCTGACTTGGTCCCGCATCGGCTCTGGAAGATTTTTGATGTTCTCGACGTAGCCTAGCACTGTCGGCCCGGTGAGGCCTAGCTGTGCCGCCTGCGGCACGGACCACAGCTTGTCGCTTACACTTGCCGTCAGCACTGACGTCGTGATGGCGATACCCCAGATAGCGCCGAAAGATCGACAAAAGGCATATGTAGCTGTGGCCGTCTCGAGCTCTTCAATGGGCAGACTGGCTTGGATCGGAGGCAACGTGATGGCGAAGAGGATTCCGATACCCACGCCAGCAACGATCTGGGCAACGACGAGCTCCCACTCCGACGTCCCCGTCTGGAACCGCGTCATCCACGCAAAGCCTGCAGCTGTGAACGCCCAACCCATGTATGTGAGGTTCTTGTACTTGCCTGTGATGGCCATCGCGATACCTGCCACAATGGCGAACGGCGCTGTCGGTGCGGTCGAAGGGAAAGTTGACACAGCCGACTTGAGCGGCTTCTCGTCACGAATCGACTGGAAGTAGATGGGGAGTGCATAGATGGCTCCGTACGTGGCGATGCCGTGCAAGAAAGTCATCAAGAAAGCAGAGCAGGCGGTTCTGTTGCTAAAGAGGCGCAGAGGAAGCACTGGCTGTGTGCTGAGAGGGTTCGGCACAAACTCGATGAGGAGGAAGAGGACAAAGCCAGCCATGCCGGCCACCATGGGAATCCAGATCTGCATGCTGGACCACGGCTGCGTCACACCGCCCTCCGTCACAGCGATCAGGATGCTGACTACGGAGCCGAGTAGCATCATGTTGCCGACGACGTCCATCTTGGCGAATTTGGTCTTGAGCGGCATGGTAGGAATGGGAAGGTTCATGGTTGGGATGAGCATCACGAGAGCGAGTGCGCCGATGGGGATGTTGATCCAAAAGATCCAGCGCCAATCGTGATCGCTAAAGTAGCCACCGAGGACCGGTGCAACGAAAGAGGCAATGGCGAAGACGAGGCCAAAGATGCCGACAAAGAAGCCTCGTTCGCGAAGCGAGGTGATGTCCGAGACGGTGATCTCACCGATCGCCTGGATACCGCCTCCTCCGAGACCCTGAACACCGCGTCCGATGGTGAGGAAGAGGATGCTGTGCGCAAAACCACACATGACACTACCTCCGATGAAGAGCAGTACAGCAAGCACAGCCGACCAGCGGCGACCGATCACACAGGAAAGACCGCCGAAGAGGGGCTGGAAAGCAGTCACCGAGAGCAGATAAGACGACGTCACCCAGCCTCCTGCAATATTTGACGCCGGCAGATCCTCCACGATGGAAGGCAGTGCTGTTGAAATCATGGTCATATCGAGAGCTGTAAGCGTGACGGTGATGGCGAAGGCCAAAATGAGGATCCAGAACTTGAGCGTCTTCTTTCCTTCAGCATCATGAAGGCCATACTGATGCAATCGTGTCTTGCATGCTCCTCCGCCGTCTTTGTCATCTTTGTCGGTTGTGAAATGACTTTTTGGCTCCACGTTTACTCTGTGAGGTGGAAGATCGTAAATGGATGTCGAAGGCTGCAATGTAGAAGAGTCCCAGACATCTCTTGGCTGCGCCTGAAACTGATTCCCATCGTTATGCTGCTGGTATCGGTGATGAGATGATGATGACGAAAAAGAGCCCTGTCTCGACTCCACGAGTTGCGAGCTGGAGGATTTGGGCTGAAGTCGGCCTTCGTGTGCGTGTTGAGGAAGCCAAGGCTGGTATGGGACGGTCGGAGACTGAGCGAGCGGCTCCATGGGCTGCGGCCCGGACCAACTCTCGTAGCTAGGTTGACCCATCGCGATGCTGTTCCCAGGATCCGAGCTAGGGTCGTAGTCTGTGACGTGCTCATCACCCATCGGTAGATTGAAGTCGCCCCCACTGAGCCCGAGTCCTCGTCGTTCTCCGTAGTGGAAGGCATCTCGATGCGTTTCTAGCGCATAGTTGTTGCCGTAACGTGGTTGCTGCTGGCTGTTTTGCGACTGAGAGTGCCATTTTTGGTCTTTCATGGCAGCGACAGGGGTTCCTAGTAGCTTGAAGAGGTCAACTTGATGTTTCTCAAAGCTCGAAGGGATGCTGAAGGTGAGATGCAGAAGTCGATAGGATACAGAGGCGCGCTCGTTACTAGGAAGCCGTGAATGTCGTCGAGATGCTGGAAGCCAAAGCTGATTACAGAGATTGATGGCGGAGGAAGTCTTGGTGGCGCAGAGCCAAAAAACAAGTCTTGAGGTTCCAGAGATTTGGGTGCTATGCTTTGGGAGCGAGGAGCAAGACTAGAGAGTGTGGTGGATAGCAACCAAGCGAGACTCGCGATTGTTTGTTACAAGGATGCAAACTTGCCAAGCTCAACGTATGAACAGGCAAGCAGCCGAAGCTGTACCAGATGATTTCGGAAGCTTGCCAGACCGTATTGCCTTCCTGAACTGGCGATTCTCCCACCCTTCTGTGGCGAGAACGGTCAGCATGCCAGTCGGTCGAGCGACAACCATCTTCACGTGGGTCAGAGCAGCATCACGCGTCTGGAGCCAGCTGGGCGCCGAGATCCTTGACGTCTTCGCGAGACAGCCAAGAGCGGCAGCATAGCCACAGACGGCTCAGGGTCCCTTGCTCTTTCAAGAAGTTCCTGCTACGCCCGGGCTCGACAGGAGAGGCGACATTGGAATGCTGTATCGAGGGAAGGCGAGAACTGAAAGAAGAAGAGGTAAGAGAGAGACTTGCGAGTGTGCTTTGCAGCCTGTACTCGTCGTTCAAAATCCGTAAACTGTTTTATTTATTTTTATTTGTCGTCCAGTTTTGTGATCTACGGAATGCGAACCACATCTCGCCACCAATGCGCAGTATTCAAGGCAAGACATCCAGCCTGAGGCACTCAGCTCGGAGTGTGAGCTGTCAAACCTGTCAAATGGTGCTAAAACGATCCCCCGCCTTGTCACCCGTGCATCCGGTGGAGCCCCTCTCTTGCTCCCTCGAACGGATTTGCGAGACGCAGAGAAGTCGCGACCTGCTCGGTAGGGATGTCGATCGTCATGTGGTTAGCAGAGAAACTCGGCTTCTGAGAATCCCTCTCGAGGCGTAGGCAATGACCAGTGGCCTTTGCGTCAACGACACAGTCTGCCAGCCTCAACACGTCCGAGCTGATTCGCAATCAAAACTACGCCCGACCCTGTTCTTGGATCTTGTTGTGACTGTGACTGAAGGCAGCTGTGAGTCTTTGCAAGTGAGTTTCTTTCTAACAACTCATCTCTCTGCTGACCAGGCAGACGTACAATGCAACAAGGTCTTCGCGCTTGCTAGTACATGGCCAGATCGAATGGTTCGAAGATCACCAGAGGGGAGGACAGCATAGCCAACCCTTTTTTATTTTTATTTCTTTTTCCCTACTTTCTATCAGCCATCAGACAGCGCGGCCCCTGACACACGGCAGGTTGAGGCATGCACTTCGCGTCTTGTCAAACAAGCAAACAAGCGAGCGAGAGCACATTCCGGGCGATCCTGCCTCTCTTCCACTCTTGCTCCGCCCCTCCCTTCTCCGCTGCGTGTTGTGATATTTAAAGCTGTAGTTTCATGCGCGCTACGTTGCTCGTTGTGACGATCATGAACCTTCTTTGACAGCTCCTGCGCCCCACACTTTAGTCGATGTCCCAGTATGTACGCCACGAGGTTCGAGACGTCACATCGTTCAGACAGCTGCGATCGTGATGCGTCCTCTTGTTGATGTCTCCTCGCAAGCGGAGCAGAGTTCGAAAGACTCCTTTGCGAGGTGGTGCGGTGCACGCGTCTCAACCACGCCTCGAATGAAGTTTGTTCGCACACGAAGCGAAGGTGTCTGCGTCTATCTATGGTCCACTCTCGCCTTGCTTTGGACTCAAGTCACCGCCCGACCTGCAGTCACAACTTCCTTGCTTTGACGTCGCAGCTTGCGCAGATCGAGCCGTGATTGTACACCGCAGAGGTCCGATCTCGTCTTCAGAGGGTTAGCAGGAATGACCCCCTCTGAGACAGGTCAGAGAATCATGCCGCCGGCTTTCTAACACAGCAGACTCGCAAACGTGCTTCAATAGCCTGTTGATGCCAGGTTCGGCTTTCGTCTTGCTGAAACCTTGTTGATGATGGCGTGCCGTCTGCTCCCTGCAGCATGCTAGTCAAGCGTGTTGTTTTTCGTCCTATAGCTCTCAAGGAAGCTTCTCAACGAAATGGCCGGTGTGCGACGTTGTGCCGCTTGTTTGGCACAAGGCCTGATCTCCTTCTGCCAGGGAACACTTTCAGCTCCGCAGTAATGGCTGTCCATCCTGCGGGTGTGGCCCATGCAATCCTTGTATGACTGTCTTGGCAATTCTCGTCGTCTGTATTGAATTTCAGATAGTAGAAAGAGTAGTTGAGAGAACCTTTCTTTTGTCCATCATCATCACCTTTCCAGTATCTTTCTGTATCCCACATTTGGCGGCTCTTTGGTTGTCGGTACCAACGAGCTACTCATCCAGAACAACACAGCCACTTCTTTCATACTTCTGCACGGCTAGACCAGTAAAAGCTTCCAATCAACTTGATCAGCATCTTTCAAAAGCATCTTCACAGCACCTTCTCTCTCCGCATTGGCCAGCTCCAGCATCTCACCTTGCTCATCAGCGAGCTCACATACACGCCACAACAATGGCATCGACTTTCGCATCGTTAGGCAGCACTCTTTGGGAAGTATGGGGTGGGCCTTTGGCAGAGAAGCTTGGAATCTACGAGCCACGAGACCGAACATACGGCCGATGCGACGTTCCTTTCTCTGCAATGGAAAAGAGGCTGTACGAGAAGGAAGATGTCGAGGTCACTTTCCACAAAATCATGCTTGAAAACGGAAAGGATTGGGTATGGTATCAAATTTGGCAAGACCCGGTCGCTATCAGGCGGACAGGTAGAAGCGCGGATATGATCTTTGTGTAAGTCGTCCAGCTATGACCCCACGGCTGTTTTCGCATGACCATTGAAAGCTGACCCCAATTCATGCTTTGCTGAAGTGCTGCTTTGCATACGGCAGTCACGGAACAGGCGTTCACTCTGGTACCTTGGCAAGTCAATGTCGGCTCTATCTCGATGCAGGTTTCCGACTGATCGTCCCCGACCTTCCCTCACACGGTTTCTCATCTGGACTTCACGTCTACCAACGCACCATGGCTGGATTCTGTTCCGGCCTTCACGCTGTCCTTCACGACGTCGCGCGGCGCGATCAGCTCAACTCCCTCTTCCCCACCATCCGCCCGACCAAGCTTGAACGTCGTAAAACATTCATGCTGGGTCTCTCCTTCGGTGGACTCGTTGCCTTCTCGTACGCACTTCAATACCCTGCTTCACACCGCTACGATTCGACCGACATCGACGAAATCCCCATTGACGGCTTGATCGGCGTTGGACCCATGGTCGCCTACAACGAGAAGTTCGTCGTCGTCAGTACCATACTCCAACTCCTGTTCCAAGCCCTGCTTCACATTTTCCGCTTGGGGCGACTGGAAGTCATCGTACCGCACAAAAAAGTCGTCGATAAAGATCCCAAAGTCTACGAATCGCTCATCATGCAAGATCCACGTGCGCACAAAGGCTCCTTCCGCATCGGTCATCTTTTCTGCATCGTAAACGCTATGAAGGACCTTCGTTCCCGCGCTAGCGAAATCCCACATCCGATCTATGTCCAAATGGGAGGGGAGGACAAAGTGGCCGACAACGAAGCTGCACTTGCTTGGATCAGAAGAATAAACAGCCAAGATAAGAGGTATGAGGTGTACCCGATTTGTCAACATGTGATTTATAAGAAGGCGAAGAATCAACATGATGATTTGGCAGGGAGGATCAGTGTTATCGCCGACAATGTCGAATGGATGGTGGAAAGGGCACCGGCTGCGATGAGTGCTGGAGGATCGCCGATGAGAAGAAGGCAGATCAGGTTGGCGTCATATGCGAGCGATGAAAGTTCGATGAGTGGCAGCACATCGAGAACGTCATTGTTCGAAGAGGAGGACGAGGACGTGGATGAAACAGCATCGGTTGCTACAACGGTTCCAACGACGCCGAGTATCAACGAGACCGAGGCTTTCATTCAGGCGAAGGAAGCGGAAGGTTTCCAGGGAAGGGAACAGGGTCATCTGCTACCCGAACATCTACGTGGGTGGCGAACAGACGAGTTGGGCGAAAAGAGACTTTACAGACCAACGTGGAACTTCAGGGAGGACACTCGTCCGTTCTTGTACGATCCCAACTCTGCTTAAACTGGAGACATCTGACGTTGTCCTTCCTCACAAGGCTTCTCGAGCTCTAGACGCATGCATTCTAGATCATAAACACTCACATCTGCTTCCACTTCCACTTGACAAAGCAGCAACCACACTCATTTGACACAACTCGCAACAGCATCTTTCGGTTTCCACTACATCCCCTTGACAATCTGATCAACTTTCCGTTCAGCTTGGTTCCGGTCCTTCATCCGAACTTTTTCAGTGATCACGACAAAGAATGTGCTTCAAGTCAGGCGAAGGCGCCAAGAGGAATAGGATCATGTATGCATTGAGACAGCCAAGAGAAAAGTGGTGTGTGAACAAAGAAAGCGCGACATTGATACGGAAGAGATATCTAAAGGTACAGAAGGTCCGGGAACCTTATATCGAATGGGATGCAACAATGTATGACAGCCAATGAGTGGGGAGCAAAAGGATGAGCATTGATCGTCGATCGGCTCAGGGAGTAGGACGTTACGAAGCTTGCTTGGGCGAAACACCAAGCCCACGTCGAGCGAGCAAGTCACGCACATCCCCTAGACCCTCCAAGTTACCCTGCGCTACCACCGTAGCCTGACCCGTTCCCCTCGGCGACTTGGTCGAACCGACCGACATCTTCTGCGGCCTAAGCACGCGCGATGCCACCCTATTGAGCGTCTTCAAATCCACCTGATCAATCTTTTCGCACATCTCTTCCACCGACACCTTCTTTCCATGTGCCTGAATCTGTCGACCCAAATCCTCGACTTCGACAAGACGCGACTCGAGCGCCATGACCAGCGAGCTCTTGAGCTGGTTCTTGGCACGGTTGAGTTCGGGTTGCGTTACAGAGCCTTGATAGATGGAACTGGTGCAGAGTTCAAGTTCGCGTGCAATGACGTGGGCGATGCTGCCGTTGAAACTTGGGTGGACGGAGGCCGAGATACCGAACAGGCCAGAGTCGGAGTAGCAGTGGTGGAAGGCAGCACAGTAGTCGACGCTGTGGTGCTGATTGAGGACGTTGGTGTAGAGACGCGAGTACATGCCTTTGCCTGGACCGCCGGCGGAGAAGCTGCCGCCACCTCCTAGAAGGATCTGGAGGGTGGCAAGGGCGTAGATGTCGTCATCGTGAATGCTGAGACCTTCGAAGGCGACGTAAACGTGAGTGAATTCGAGGTCCGTCTGCGGGATGTAGAGTTCACCGCCAGTGTAGTGCGATGGTGTCTCGACGAGATCTGCGATCTCCGAAGAGCTAGGAGTCGCCGAGGATGAAGACGACGTCGAGAAGTTGAAGGAGGAGCGGGAGAAGAGCGAAGACAATGACGACGATCGCGATGAGGACGATGACGTTGGCGATGATGAGAGCGAAGAGGACGACGAGCTGGCGCGAGAAGGGTCTGGAACAGGTTTGAGATCGCCAAAGAGCTTCTCAGAGAGCTCAACAAGCTGTTCGTGAGGCATACCACTTCCAGCGACTACGATCCTTTCTGGCTTGTACCACGTGGACATGAAGTTGCGCAAGTTGTCGGCGGTCATCTGCTCAAGACTTTCGATAGGGCAGAGCAGGGGATTACCGAGGCTGTTGTTCTGGTATGCGGTGGTGTGAAGGAGTTCTGGCAAAATCATTTCCGGTTTGCTCCAGATTTCCTGAATTTCGTAGGCTGCTGCCTCTCTCTGCACATCAAGCTCCTCGGGACTGAGCAATGGGTTGAGGATGGTATCGGCAAGAATCGAAAGAACGGCAGGGACGTCCTTGTTGAAGACGCTCGACTGGTACATGATGGTCTCGCGGGACGATGAGCACATGACATTGCCGCCAAGCGCCTCGATCTCAGAGGTCATCTGCTGCGAAGATCGGTTGGTGGTCGACTTGAAAGCCAAGCGGTCCAAGAGATGCGATGAGCCTGACTC
This sequence comes from Pseudozyma tsukubaensis, assembly GCA_001736125.1. Classification (NCBI taxonomy): domain Eukaryota; kingdom Fungi; phylum Basidiomycota; class Ustilaginomycetes; order Ustilaginales; family Ustilaginaceae; genus Pseudozyma; species Pseudozyma tsukubaensis. The sequence goes on along the minus strand of MAIP01000015.1, from coordinate 15,306 downwards.
GCCGGCTACCCAGGGACGCTCGTAGCGTGAACCAGCATCGATGTAGACGCCGACAGCACTGAAGTGACCGGGTGTTGCTTCGGTCGCTACACGCACTCGGTTGGGTAATGTCGTGACGTTGATGAGCGCGGACGACGGCAAAGGCGATGCGTACGGTGACGATGAGGTGGCAGACTGTGTCGAGGAAGCAGAAGGCGCTAATGTCGAGGTAGAAGACGAGATGGAGCGGGCTAATGCGCTGTTGCGGTTGAGCTGCGACTGTCGTGCCGCAGATACTGTGGAGGAAAGCGTTGCGGCAGGCTCGACGGTTCCAAGGTTAGAGAAGGCCCTTGACGCTGGCGAAGCTCGTGTCGGGAGCGATGCTTTGAGAGAAGGCTTCGATGAGGTCGCTACGGAGCGAACTAGGCTCGTTTGCGAGCGAGCAAGCGCCCGTGCCACCGCGGACGGGGTGGAGGAAGAGGGTAACCTCATTGTTCGGGATCGGCTCTGGCGAAGACGCTACAGTGGCGTTTGAGAGTCCTGCAGTCGACGAAGAGGGAAAAGAGTCTGCAAAATCGGAGAACAGAGTGCGCGTGAAGCTGGCTATTGACCTTCTCGGTGGTTGCGTGGAGCTTTATGTGCCAAGGCGATGATAACGATAGAGCAAAAGGAAGAAGCGATGCACGAAGAGAAGTGTGACAGCCTCCAACGTCGGCGACTAAGATAGAGTCACACCATCGAAACTGCGCTTTATTTCCATTGACCGACTAGCCGAGATCCGCTTTCTCGTTGGGAAGCAATTTGATCCTTCCCGATCGATCTTGAAGATCCTCGCTAATGTTAGGCCGTCTTTAGCATCGATGCAGCAGCCTACTTTTTGGCGACATCGTTTCGAGACGTAGACTCCGCTCTACTCCGCACTCTCAACATCATTTGGATAGCATATTGCGGCACAACGTCCGCTTCACAAGACCTCGGTTGAAAAATGCTGTGTCAGCAACTTTTGTTCGTTACCATGTCACTGATGTTGTCACCACTGCACTCAAGCTCCGCCTGTGGCTCTTTCAGAACTGAAGCGAGTTGGCAAGGAATGACTCGTGGCCATTTCCATTGCTTTACTGAGTGCAGTCTGACGTGTGTCGCCTTCGATCAAATCGTACTTATGGTGCTTTTGTGATAGTACTTTACACTGGACCTGTGATCCGGATCTGGCCATGATGAAGAGTCAAGCTCACAGAGCCTGTGCGCACGTGTCGGCAGAGGACATCCGTAGTCCCGCTGCAGCTAAAATCTTTTTGGTCTTTGGCTCTACATTGCATTAGGAGCGACGGCTATGCAAGCCAGGGATTGGCCCCGATCAAATTCGTGCCGACGACAGAGGGGAATTTGCTGCTTTGGTCTGCAAGGTACGAACTGTGATTAACGATAAACTCAGATAGAAGATAGTGTAGAGCCAGTTTGTCGCCGCGATGATATGGAACAACCGGCACGATCGACTTTTGGCTTTGTTTCAGATGTCAGCTCAGTGTGCCGTTAGCGGACAAATGGTGCGGGTATGAGCGACGTGATACAGTAGCATGTTCGCTGCTGCAACATCGGCCCCTTCTCTATATTATAAATAAGCAAACTTATCTGAAGAATATATCAAGAGCGTTGATATGTTTGCTTCGACCTGTCGATACATTATCTTCGTGTCTCGCACTTAATTGATGTGACTCTGAGCAAGGTGTGTTCACGACCGCAACAAAGCGTTTGCGAGCACTGAAGGTGCACGTCTGCGATGTGGATCATCGACCGAAGACACATTGATGGGTACCGCTGGGATCAACCTGACTTATCAGCATTCGGTTACCACTCTCAGAGGCGCTACAGCAGAGCTCCCCAGCTTCAAAGTCTACAGGTCGGCAGACAGCGAAAGTGATCGCGGTGGTCCCAACGCCTCTAGCCTCGAAGTCCTGACGTGTATGTTCTAACGTCATCTTTGAAGTGTACCGACCGTTTCATTGGGAAGAGACAGCACGACTCGTGTCTGCAAGAGGTAGCAGAATGGCATGATCGCGTCGAACAAGCTAAGCTCACCAAATGTCCGTGCGCGGTTCCAGGCTGCAGCGAGGTCAATGCGGTGCACGGTTGTACCATGGCTCTCTCCCGCTTTCGGTTGATGGTGACTTGGTCTGTCTTCGTTGTAAGCGAGAAGGGAGCCGAAGAGCGGACCAAGACTTTATAATACTCTCACTCGGCTAGCATGAAACTTGAAATGGCATGCAGAGAGCCGATACCAATATGGTCAAATCATAGGGTTTAGGTTACCGGTCACCTCTTCGAAGCGAAGACGAAGGGTGCAAAGCCGTTCAGAGAGCAATAACCCCTCTTGTCGAGACCAGAAGGAGAGAAGGAGGGACAGAGGCGGCACAGAGAAAGGGATTGAGATTGAAAGAGAGACAAAAGAGGCTGAAAGCCAATCACAACGATCAAATTTCATTCACTGGCACGCAGAGAGGCGGCTTTGTGGACATGCGATCGTCTGGCTTTATTGTGCCAGTCTGCTCTGAGTCTGCGCCTTTGCCCTCGCCTAATCAATGTTCGGATGTCTTGCCGTTGAGGTCAAAATGAAAGCTGCGTTGCTGTAGCACCCTTTTGTCGCACAGTCAGGAAAATCCCGGTGCCAGGGCTCAGGGTCGTCAACGTCTTGAATCGTGTGCTGTTGCTATTCATGCAGAGTGCAATACAATGATCACAAGGTCGCTTAAGAATATTTGGCTAAGCAAGCAGAGCGACTTGCTGCCGTAACCACGACACTTCCGTCGCACTCTGACGCCATCTCGACACCAGCTTGTATGGCTCGAAACCCCAACACAGATACGCTGGTAGGAGGTTGTCGAATGCACACTTTACAAGCCTAGATGGAGACTTTCAGGCTGTAGCTCTTTGTAATTCGTGAGCTGGCCGGCCCGATCCTTTGGCACGGCACCGACCGGTTTGCTCTTCCCGAAGTTGCTTTCTTTTCCTTTTCTCCTTTCGTTCGAGCTGCAGAGACAGAAGATCACTCTGATGCTGTCTCAGCCCTTGAAGCCTTTGCGACGTCATGCTTTTGACTAGAGTGTGAACGTGCTTTCATCAAGTAGAATAAGCTTGCCCTTGATGGAATGCATTGACATCCGTCTCAAGGGACACTAAGTCTGATGGAGAGAACCGACCGGAAACCTAAATAGACGCTCCTTCTCGTCAAAGAGAAAACCGTGACGTTGATGTTACGGAGTCCGATACAGGATTTCTCGAATTTGAAGTAGTATTTCTTCAGGCTTGAGAACAGTCTCTAGACAGGCTCAGAAGTTACTGTCTACTGTAGTTGGTGCGCTGAAAAATGGAACCGCGCTCATCTCGATCCAGGCAGACGCTTTTCCCGCATCGTCGTGCCTTGACTCGTCTGCGGCCTGTATGCTCAAAATTCGGCAGCAGCAAAAGAACAACGCCATTTTTGTCCAAAATCCAGCCGTCACACCGTCCCTCACACAAAAAGCAGGAAGCAACTGTGGCTTGTTATAGCAGCAGCCTCATTTTCTGCTCATCTTCCCTTGCTTGGCCTCTACTACAATCCCGTGCTTGCCTTTCCCTCCGTTGTGGAACCGAATTGAATGGGATTCGCTGTGATCCGTCGAGCCAGGGAGAAGAGGAAGAGAAAAAGCCTCATCACAGCGCGAAGCTATTTCGGCTGGCTGCTCGCTGCCTTTCCGAATTTCCTCACTCATAAACAATCTAATGTCCGTGCTGAGTGCGATCCGCTAAGCTGGGCCTGAGCCCCAATTGAAGCCTCCCCCTGCATCATCCATCGCAAGCCAAGCCCGCCTTTCCTCACAAGGCCAAGACGAGGTCACACTGGAATTTTTTTGAAGTCGTTGCGCAACAGACGCTACGACATCTCCCTTGTGTGTGTGTGTGTGTGTATGTGTGTGTTTAAGTCTGTGTGTGTGTTCGAAAACAAGATTTTGCCTCCCGAAGACATCCGCAACTAGTGTCGCTTAGTCGGCCCCGCATACACGAAACTGTCCAGTTTGAGGCAGAAAGGACACGCCTCTCAGCTGAGCGGGCCTAGACCACCAATCCTGAAAACCACCTGAGAAAACGCCAAATTCGCCCCGATTTCCCAGCAATTTTCGAGCATTTCCAGCATTGAAGCGTTTCAACCCTGTAAACTGTATTTCCGTCATCCACTCAACTCGGCTACTGCCTCTTGCTGCTGCTGCTGCCGCCGCATTGACATAGCACCCACTCTGCTATCCTGTAAGGTGTGTTGTCTATCGGCTCATTGTTCATTCATTCTTGCTTTTGCTTTGCTTGCTTTCTCTCCATCGGGTCCTTCGTCTTCCATCCGCTTCTCATCGTTCTCCCATCCGATCACCTTGCTTGCACTTCATCTTTCAAAGCGCAACGGCAAACCGCCCACACCTCATCTTCCTTTCAAACCGCTCCAGCTGACGGACAACACCCGCTCCTGCATAGGTCAACTGGCTCAGCCCCCGACTTGCTTTCTAACTTGGCCACTGCCAGTCGTCTTGGTTCGTTCCGACACGACAAGCACCTTTCACGTCTCGCTACATCCATCAGGAACTCGTCACCATCAACGTGCGCCGACCTCTCTATCCCTGGCTCCATACACGAAACGCGAGCCCAGTTAATAAGCACGATTGATTAGCAGTTCCGGTGCACGACTCAGTCCCTTTTCCATCGCTCTTGCTTCGTTGTCACAAGTTTGGCCGCAGTTGACCTCTTCCCCACGGACTGCTACTGAAGGGTCACGTCGATCTGCAGTCATGTCGGCCCAGGAGCAGCATTCGCCGTACGGCAACGGTGGCCAAGCTGATTATCAACACGCCAGCTCCGGTCCTGTGCGCACCAACAACAACAAGGCGGATGACAGGGATAAGAAGGCTCCCATCGCTGCACCCGTCAAGAGCGCCTGTACCTTTTGTCGATCGCGCAAGTCGCGATGCGATGGCAACAAGCCCTGCTCTGCCTGTGTAGGCCGAGGCCGTCCAGATGAGTGTCTCTACACGGTCTCGCGTCGTGGAGGCAAGCCCAAGCCCAAGATGGATCCCACCCAAGATCTGCAGAATCATCTCAACAAGCTGTTTGCCATGACCGACATGCCCTACGCCTTCCGACGTCCAGGAGGTCTCGCTGGACCTCCCGGTCCTGACATGCAGCAGCAGCAGCAGCCACAGCAGATCCAGCCGCATTCCAATGTCTTCAACATCCCCAACCAATACCAGTCATTCGATCCTTCCGTACTGCAGCAGCCAGGCTCGCTTCAAGGCGGCGTCCAGTTACCACCTCAGCATGGTCTTCAATCGGCTCAGCAGCCAGGAACCGCATTTGACCTCAACGGTCCTTTACCAGATCCATTCGCACAGGCGGGTGGCTTCCAGGCTGGTGGCTTTATGCGATATCAGTTGCCCGATAACGCCCAGCAAGCGCCTGCGACTCAATTGCATCAGCATCAGCAACAGCAGCAGCAGCAGCAACAGCCCGGCCACATGACTTCCCCACCTCAGCTTGGTGGCTTCAACGGCAATGGTATGCAGCAGCAGCAGATCCCATCCCCGCAGGTGTCCTACCAGCAAGGAGACGTCCGATCAAGTGCCGGCATGCAGTTTGACCGACCGGATCCCATCACGTCTCAGAACTCATCAGCCAACGCTGCTGAAATTCAGTCCATGGTCTCGCCTCACTCCAACTCCAGTCCTGGCGGCTGGGGACGAGTCGATGACGCTATGGCTGCCTATCACGCCAGCTCGGTAGCTGCTCTCACTTCACCCAGCCAATCCGGCTCCTCGCGCCATGCATCGATTGACAATGTCACCGACTCTTCCAAGATGCTTCAAATGTCGTACAAGAACCTCAACGCTGCTGCTGCCGAGGCTGGCAGCGTCAAAGCATTGCTCGTCGACTACTATCGCTACCTCTATCGATTCATCCCTGTGCTCCCTCCGCCCAAGCACATTGACGTATTGACCAAATTCTTCAAGCCCGATTCCGCCTTCATCTACGCACTGCAGTGCGTCTTGCCCCTTCTTCGTGACGAGATCCAGCCTATCGGTGCTTTGCACAAGCTGTCAGGCCAAGGCATCAACTTTGGCTCCGAGGAGAAGAAGGCGGCGCTACGAGAGCGCACGCTCGGCTTTGAGCGCAAGGCCAACGACGGTCTCGACAACCTGCTTGAGCAAGCCGACGACGACGACACGGGCGAAAAGACGCTCGAGGCGGTCCAGACGCTTTGCGTTCTGGTCGTCTACGAGTATGGCAGCGGTCGAGCCATCAAGGCGCGTCTCAAGGCGGACCAGGCACTGGGTCTGGCCATGGGTCAGGGTTTGCACAAACTCAGCCACAAAGCTTCGCCCGATGAGAATGTTTCGGCGCCTAGCAGCTTTGCCTACATGTCGACGGCTCGTCATCCCCTCGCATCGATGGGCATGGATCCCAACGCAATCTTCGAGATGCGCAAGCGATGCTGGTGGTCGGTGTGGACTTTGGTGCTGTGGGCTGCCTATAATACGGGCCGCATCCCCACCATTCGTGCCGATGATCCACGCGTAAAGAGCGAGATGCCCTCGGCGTCGCATCCTGAGGTCTGGACATCCAACATCGGCTCGTTACAGGCGCTGCTTCTGGTACAGGATCGCGTCTTGGCATTGGCACAGTATGCCCAGTCCGGAGAAACGGGCGGCAAGTACGAGCCGCCTCGCCGAGATGCGTCCATGTCGCCCATCTCGTCGGCCGGGTCCCCCTTCGCATTTGGTCGCATTGGCACCTCTCGATCCGGCTCGGTGGCCAGTGACGATGTGCCGGCCACCTTCTCGACGCTGCCGACGCGCGCCACACGCCAGGAGATTCTGGATAGTATGCTCGAGATCGACAACTTCTTGCAAGAGCAGATCCGCAACACAGAGGCTACCGAGACGGTCGACTCGCCGTTGCCTTCGGAGGTGCCGCAAACCGGCAATCTAGCCCACGTCGAGAAGGAGTTGGAAGACTCGTTGCGCATGGCAGCGGCTGTCCAACTCTATACTTCATCGTTGACTTTGCACATTGGCCAAGCTTTCCAGGGCGCCTCGCTGTTCGAACGCAAATTGTGCTTCTTGAACTCGATCAAGGACAACAAGGACGGTACAGACCAACCCGCCGTCTGCCGCGAACCCATGCCCGGCGTCGGCTTCGACGATGCGTTCAACTCGGCGCCTTTCGGCAACAATGGCAGTGCCAATGGGACTGGAAATGACAATGAGTCTGGTTCGAGCTCTTCCTCTGTTGGCATGACTTCGCCCAGCTCGAGTGTCCAGGTCACGTCGCTGACACAGCAGGATCTATATGCGCGCGGACCGTTCTTGCCACGTCTGTCGCTTGAGCGATGTGTCCACGCCAGTCGCAAGTTGCTCGACATTGCCAAGCGCCGCCATGGTCAGTCGGTGAACCCGAATCCCTTCAACTGCTGCAGTTTCGTTCTGATCAGTTTCGTGCTGCTCATGCAGGCGCTTGCAGTCCATGGTGGCTTTGCCGGTGAGAACAACCAGGGACAACAAGATGGAAGCGATGCATTTGGACAGCAGGATGGCAACTCAGGCGGTGCCCACGGTACCGGACAGTATGCCAATGACAGCCTGCAGCGTTTCATGGATCAGTCCGGTATGGACGAGGATGCCATGATGGACTCGTATGAATCGTCCATCGATCCGGTCAAGCAGGCGCAACTGCATGATATTTGGAGCCGTGTTCGTGAAGCTCGCGATACGCTCATGGATTTGGGCAAGCATTGGGAAGCAGTTGTTCCCATGGCAGACGAGGTCAACCTGTGTCTTGAGACGTCGCAACTGCTGCTCAGCAACACATACTAAAGCAACTCATACTAAGCATCCGATCCTCTCTCGCATAAGCAAACACGCATCTCTTGCGGGTCATTCTCTTACTACTCTAATCCACACTTTGCACCTGCGGTGCACCTCACTTGTCACGACTTTCATGGGTCTCTAGCACTCTCATCCTGCTCCAGGCGACTACTCTTCATCTCTGTTCTGTTTCGCGCGCAACTTAGACTCATCCTAGTGACGTTGTCTAGCACTAGTCAGCATGTATACGTAATGTAATCTCATCCTGTTCCATCCAAGCTAACAGCCGAGGAAGTAACACGCCATGACTTATCGGATGCTTCTTCGAGTGTGAGACGCCAGCTGTGAACAGGGTTGATTTTTAAGAGAATGCCGTACGACAAAGATGCTGACACGCGTAGCACGTGATCAGTGTTGTTCTCGCCAGAAATGCAGCCAAAATCAGGGCAGCAAAATGAACTGACCGCGCGCGCGCCCTCTCAGTGTGCCTTTCCAAAGCGGCTGCATAGCTGCACCCTTCCGATACCCGCATCATGCGTGAAAATATCACCTTCAGTTCACAAGTGTCGGATGAACTGTGCTGAGTTTGTTCTCTGACACTCATGGTCTTTGCCGTCATCATCTCAACCACGACATATACGCTACGAGAATCATCCGTTTATACAGCTCCGGACACGCGAAGGGCACAAGAAGAGCTCGACATGATGGTGTAGAAGGATATACTCCATCCATCCACACTCGCCGGCGACGACAACACCTACAATACCGCATTCTTCGAGATCTTGAGTGCGGAGCGGATATCCTGCCCAGGCACTCGCATCGTATACACAGGGCCTAGCGGACTTGGCTATCACGAAACAATCGCCTCTGTTTGCTCAAGAGAATGGCCGACAGATTTGCGGCTTTGGCCGGCTACGATGCTGGTTCCAACTACGACTCAACCGTCGAGCAGAGTCTTGCGGCTGCCACGAGAGAGGATCTACCAGGGCTCGAAACCGTAGCCAGCATCAATATCGATTTTCCGCCATCTAAACCGCTGAACAGCACCTTTGGCAAGTCCAAAAAGCCAAGTGCAGCTGCTGAGCGCGCAAGGAGAATCACGTCCGGTCCCAATGATCTGGGTGTAGGACGGTCCCGCACTCCACCGCCACACGATTCCTCAGGAACATCTTCCAACAAGGAGAATGCACGCCATGATGAGCCTCCCTCCACGCAGCGCAAGCAGGAGCAAAGAAGGCACTATGGCGTCCGCATCGCCGAAGACGACACGTTTGAGGAGCTCGAGGACAGTTTTCAGCGAGGACACCAGCAGGATGAGCTTCAACGCATGCAGCAGGATATTTCACAGGGCGGCGATTCGCTGCTAGCTGCTTCTCCGGCGAACGACTCGGGTCAATGGGGAGCACGCGCGATGCGACGTCGATCTGCGGCAGGTGTATCGATGAAGTCCGCGCAAGAGAAGATCAACAGTCTGACTCAGGAGCGTGACGAGCTCAAGATTGTCGTCGATCTTCTTCGCGAGAAAGTCTCACTTGATGATCGTTTAGCAGAACTCATCGTGCTCAAGAAGGAGAAGCTCTCCTACACCAACAAGATGATCGCGCAGCAGGCCATGCTGAAACAGCAAGACCGCGCCATCAAGGTGCTTCAGAAAGAGCAGCAACAATGGAAGGGCACCGACCCAGCCGAGTACGAGAAGCGTATCGCTGAGCTGCAAGCCAAGCTGCTCTCCGCCAACAACAAAGCCGAGGAGGAAAGACGAGAGAATGTGCGATTACAGGATGAGCTCGACTTTATCAAGCGACGTGGTCCACCGTCCGGAACACACGGCGATGCGAGTCGCGGCGATGAGACTTCCGCTACTTCTCTGGGCGACTCCACCCGCTTACGGCAGCGTATCGACACACTTCGTGATGAGCATGAAGACGAGAAGTACGAGCTGCGCAGGGAACGCGACGAGGTGCAAGAGCAGCTCGAACTTGCTCGGGACGAGATCGATCGCCTTCGCTCTGAACAGCGACGACCCTCTTCGCCAGGCGAGACGTCGCATTACCAGCGCAACATTGACGACCTGGAACAGCAGCTCACCGCTCACAAGACCGAAAATGCCAAGATGCTCGAGCGTCACGCTCAGCTGGTTGCCGACATTGAACAGCACAAGGACGAGGTCTATGAGCTGCGCTCTTCGGAAGAGGCGCTGCAGCGCGAACTCGATGTGGCCAACCAGAGGCTCGAGCATGCCAACATCACGCAGGAAGACGAGGCAGTGCGCTTTGTCGAGGCCGAACGTCTGGCTGCGGATCGATACCAGGATCAGATCGACAAGCTCCGTGACGAGCTCGCGTCGGCCCAGCTTCAGATCGACGGCAAGGAATCAGAACTCGAAAAGCTGGACGCTGAGCTGCAAGATCTCACTGCCAAGGTCGCTGACCTCGAGTACGAGCTGCGACAGGCTGAGAACTTGCTCGAGGAGCAGAAGGTGCAGCTTGAGGGCGTTGAAGCTGAGGCGGATGAGCTCGATCGACAGGTGCAGGCGTTCAAGCAGGAAGCCGACGAACTTCGCGTCGAAGCAGACGAGCTGCAGAAGGAGCTCGAAGCCAAGGATGCGGACCTTGCCGAGACCAACAAGGAGATGCAGGAGATGTCGAATCGCATGTTTGGTCTCGAAGAAGAGCTCGAAGCTCGAGCGGATGAAATCAAGCAGCTCGATGAAGAGATTGTCAAGGTGGAAGAAGCGCTCCAGCAGGCCAACGAGAAGCACGAACGTCACACCAACGTGCTCAAGGAGAAGCTTGCTGCGACGGCACTCGAGCTGACTGGGACACAAGGCCAGCTCGAGGCGACACTTGGCGAATTGGAGGCCATGCGCGACGAAGCCGACACGTACGCACGCGAAGTGGAGCACCTGACTGCAGAACGGGCTCGTCTCGAAGAGCTCAATGCCAAGTTGGATGCTAAAGTCTCGGATGTGGTTGAGGATCTCAAAGCGGAGGAGCGAGCACTGGACGATGCCCACGCCGAGTGGGAACGCAAGCTGGAAGAAACTGAAGAGCGCATGTCACGTGTCGTTCGCGAAAAGGACGAAGCTATCGGTGCTCTCGAAAAGGAGCTCAACCAGATGGAGGACGACCTCGCCACGCGCAAGAATGATGTGCAGACACTGCAAGACGCCCTCCGAGCCAAGGAGAACGAGTCGTTCCGTATGGGCCAGAGCTCTGCCAACGATAAGTACAGTCTTGAGCTCGAGATCGATCGCCTCAAGCGCGATCTTGCCCGTTGCGAGGATGACCTTGCACGCGCACGCAAGGAGCTCGATCGCAAAGACGACACGCTTCGTCAGAAGGAGGATACCTTGGCACAGATGCATTCCGAACTGCGCGAAACGCAGGCGAAGCTCGCCAGCGAGATGCAAACCCATCTCGGTCTGTCGGAGCGATTTGAGGCGCAGCAGGGTACGATCAAAGCCGAGAGGAAGGAACTCGAGGCGGTGCGTGCCCGTGTCGAAGAGCTCGAGTATGAGCTCAACGATGGCGAGCGAACGACGGCTAAGACCGAGCAAGCGACGAGAGATGCATTGCAGCAACGCAACACGCTTTTGCTCACGATCTATCAGCAGATGGGCAAGATCCTCGCCTCTGCTTCCGCCGATGGCAACGCTACACCGAGAAAGAGGGAAGCGGAGCTGAAGCCTTTCACCAACTTTGAGGTGTTCCATTCGAGTCTTCTTGCTCGATTGCGTCGCGTCTTTGATACCCAACTAGGCGTCGATCAGAAGGCCAAGGAGTTGGAAGCCAAACTGATGGAGAAGTATACAGCGCTCAAGAGGCAACAAGATACCCGGTTCCGCCAGATTGATCGCTTCGAAGCATCTATCAAAGTCGCTGCCGACAAGCAAGGTCAATGGCGTCAACGACTGGTCTCTAAACAATCCGAATTGGACGCCGTCAAAGCGACCAATGCCGAGCTCCTTCAGCAGATCTCTTCGCTCAAAACTCGTACCACCCTCTCTACTCCCGGGGAGAATAACAAGCTCACCACACTCACCACTCGAGCCAACACGGCTGAACGTCGCCTAGCTACAGCGCTGACCCAAGCTTCACAGGCAGAAGATCGCCTAGCCGAAGCCAAAGTCAAGTATGGCGAAGGTGAAGGCAAATGGGCGGCAAGGATCAAAGAGTTGGAGTTGAGATGCAAAGCTGCAGAGGAAAGAGTCAAGAGGGAGAGACAAGGGGCCAAGGAGAGAGTGGCAGAGTTGGAAGAGATCAGGAGGAAGTTGGAGAAGGATTTGGAGGCTGCTACGAAGCGAAATCGGATGGTTGGGGATTTGCAGGCCAATGTGCGCGGGATCAATTAGTAGCCTTGTTCAGCTAGGCTCTGATTCTCTCTTCCTGATTCCTAGACCTGGTCGAAAGGCTTTTCTGCATTCTGTTGCTGGTGTTTCGTTGCTAGTGATGTCTCTGGACGCTGGGATAATGTATCATGTATTTGTACTATCGACTGCTGATCCTTGTTTGTGTATGTTTGACCGTCTGTTATGCTGGATAATGGTGGTATCGGATCGAAGATGAAACTGCGAAGCCGATAAGAATGATGTATCGGGGGCCAATGAGATGCCTACGGGTCGTCACAAAAAGATAAGGCACCAACGGCAAAGCGTGATCTTGTAGAAGTTGAACTGTCTACATCTGCATTCTGCACGAGGTTGCATGTTGCATTCGAAGTTTTGTCGTAGGGTGACGGCGGGTAAAGAATTCCCGCTTCGCGTCTCTTGCACACACCTATACACATGCATACAGAACCTCTATACGACTTGCCTTATCTTGAGCACGTTTGAGAGACCCGACATGGCCGCCGGGATAGAAAGCGAGACACGAGTCGGGAAAGAGCAGACGGGTGGGAGTGGGAATGGGGGGTTTTGTTTGTTTTGATCGTACATTCGCGTTGCAGGTTGCGCACGTCAATGTAAGGGGTGGACGTTGGACGCTTTTAGGCGAATAATAGTGAAGCACGAGCCTTGGTCACTGACACACACACTACTGTACGTAAAGAGGTAAAGCGTAAGAACTGCGCGATGTGATTGCGTCGAAGGTGAGGGGAGAGGAGAAAGGCATGCAAGGTGGATGCAAGATGCAAGCGAGGTTGAGCGGGGCGCGACGAAAAGAGCAAAGCAAGCAAGGCAAGCAAAGCTGTGCGTGATGCGCGATCGTTGTGATAGCAGATTCATCACATCAATCCGTCGGCAAGCTTTGCGCGGTCACTAGCCCAGCTTTATCTGCTGGCATTCCCTGTCATCTGCTCTCCACACGTTGATGTCAGCCCAACCGAAGCTGACAAGACGATGCCGGTGGTTGCGATGCTTCAAACGGTCAAGTGACATTTGGCTTTGATCTCGATCGACGGAGCAAGCGAGCTTGCCAGATCGCAAATTGCTTTTTGGAAAGCGGAGACGCCACTTTTCGTTGCGTTTTCTCACACCCACTCCCTCGGGGCGGCTTTTGATGGCGTTCGAACGACCATTTCATCCACCGCCAGCAGCCTTACCAACGATTGAACGTTCAAACGCTCGATGAAGAGGCAAAGCTAGAAGGAACGCCCATCATGATGAATCGTTCGGGTTGAGTGTGAATTCTACCCGGTCCATGTCTACACAAACGAGCAGATAGGGACAAGTGGGTAAGGGGCGCCGCGCGAACAAAGGAAAAGGAGGATGAGAAAAGTTCCCATGCGAGGGCGTTCTCCGAGCTGCATATCGTTTCGCGTCGCGTAAAGTACCCTTTTTGTCCCTATCTACAAACACCTACGCTTGGCCTCAATCGCACTCTCTCACGCCTCGCTTGAAAGTTGGAAACGCGTAGACGCGAGGTCGACGCGTAAAGTAGCCTGGCATGCAGGGGAAAAGGAACAATGTTGTCTCACTCCGACAGCCACCTTTTGGCTCTGTCTTCTCTCTCTCGCCACGAGAGCATGCACGAAAATTGCCTGCTGCGCGACATCGAAAACAAAAGCAAAAGCTGCATACTGTATCATTGCATATCTGTATGTAGCTGCACGTTGGAATTTCAACATCTTCCCCCCTTCTTTCCTGTTTCGCCGTCTTGCTCCTTTTGGATACGCTTCTGCTTCACCTTTCGTACAAGAAGTGTCGAAATGGGCTTTTGCCGGTTTTGCGTGCTTCGAATGCTGCACATCGCGATCCCTCTTGATGAAATGCTAAACCATAAGTGAGATGGATGCAGTCGGAGCTTTGTGCTCGCGTGATCATCTTGTCAGATGATGGCATGGCTTTCCTCTTGCTCAGCCGCCCTTTCCTCAAACGAACCTTCAAGCGACTTGACAAAGCTTCATACATAGCTACGACCTGCGACCGTCTAGTCAAATTTTGCGTTTGATGGTTGTGCGTTGGTGTTGCGTCAATGCGGGGGAAAACTCAGGAATTTCTAGACCTCCTTGCAATTTGGCGGAATTTGGCAAGAATTGCAACACACATGCCACACGACCTCGAGTGAAATCTCAGTTTTTGAGAAGAAATGCCGCCCAAATTTAACCTTTAGGAAATGATGGATCGGAGCTCGAGCCAGCCAGCCTTCTCGGTTGTCAGTTCTCTTTGGTGGCTGCTGCTGCTGCTGCTGCTGCTTCTCGCAACGCACTTTGATTTCCGCGGTTACTTTGCGTGCCTAGTTTCAGCAGCAAAATGAGAAGTTCAGTTTTGTTGCCCATGCCCATGCTGCAAACACACCCAAGTCCCCGTCTAGCCGGCGCTTGGACCCGCTTCGATTTCCTCTCTATCTCCTCTAACGCACAGCGATAGACGCTAAGCGCTTGCTTCAGGCGCTAAAGATTAAGCCCTCAGACTGCACAAGATGCAAAGACCATCGAGCACGTTTTCGGGACGCAGCGTTGTGTCCATGATCGTGTGATTGCAACGATGAATCTGAATCTGGCAGATGCTACATCAGGTAAGATGAACAAGGCTTTCGATGGCTGCACGAGGGGAATCAGCATGCCAAGCTGACCAGATATCGAGCTCTATTTCCAAGACGCAAGGCGTTGTGATGAGTGAGGCAATGACCTGTCCTGCAGCCATCGAGACTAGTATGTGGCATTCGCTTGGACGAAAGAGGATGAGAATGTGAGGCAAAGAGGCAGAACGAGGAGGCGACAGCGTGTGCAATTGAGTGGCTTGGCCCGCTAATCTTCTCACACTCTGAAGAAGGGCTTTCGCTTGCCCGCTTTGCTCGCCGACCTCGCCGCCTCGTGCGTGCTCGCTCTTTCTTAGTGGCTACCGTTTGTCCCGCATCGCTTCGCTGTGAGCCGATCCTCCTCTGTCGGTACGCCTTGCCCGTTGGTATCTTGCGCTGCTCCTGCTTGTGCTTGCTCCTCGTCTTTGCCAAGGTGTGTGTGTGTGTGTGTGTGTGTGTGTGTGTGTGTGTGTGTGTGTGTGTGTCTG